>JAWLRI010000942.1:1073102-1094763 GCA_034781795.1 Crypturellus tataupa | reverse complement strand
CGCCGCCGCCGGGCGACGAGGAGGAGGAGGGCGCGGGCGGCGCGGCGCGCGCCCGGGCGGAGCGCAGCGAGAAGCTCGCGGTCTACCTGGCCGAGGTGGAGAAGCAGGACCGCTACCTGCGCCAGCGCGGCCGCTTCCGCTTCCACATCATCCCCGACGGCAACTGCCTGTACCGCGCCGTGTGCCGCGCCGTGTACGGCGAGCAGCGGCTGCACGGCGAGCTCCGCGAGCAGACCGTGCACTACATCGCCGACCACCTGGAGCACTTCAGCCCCATCATCGAGGGCGACGTGGGCGAGTTCCTCATCGCCGCCGCGCAGGACGGCGCCTGGGCCGGCTACCCGGAGCTGCTGGCCATGGGGCAGATGCTCAACGTGAACATCCACCTGACGACGGGCGGCCGGCCCGAGAGCCCCACCGTGGCCACCATGACGCACTACCTGGGGCCCGAGGACGCGACGCGGCCCAGCATCTGGCTGAGCTGGCTCAGCAACGGGCACTACGACGCCGTGCTGGACCGCGTGTGCCCCAACCCCGAGTACGAGGCCTGGTGCCGCCAGACTCAGGTGCAGCGGCGGCGGGACGAGGAGCTGGCCAAGTCCATGGCGGTGTCGCTCTCCAAGATGTACATTGAGCAGAACGCGTGCTCCTGAGGCCGCAGCGAGGCCGCGCCGCTGCCCTGCTGATGCCTTAACCCTCAGCGAAGCAGCATGAGCCCGGCCGCGACGGCGGTGCGGCGGGGCAGCCAGGGGGATACGTCCGGACGCGTCTGTTGTGCTCCGTGCTGTGTAAAGTCACCCACGCGTTGTGTGCGAGCGGATCCCGCCGCGTGCGCTCGTGTCCCTCCCCTCGCCCCACCGTTTCTCTGTTTTCTATAAGAATGTATTTTTTTGCACAATATTTTTAAACTGTTACCTCCATCTTCTACATCTCTTGTTAGCATCCGGCTTTCAGCTGTGCAGCCAAAAAAAAATGTTTGTAAACTGTTCGGTTTGTAAATAAGGCTTATGATGTAACAGCTATTTTTTTGCTGTGTTTTTTTTACCCATAAACCTTATATTTCTACCAAATGAAGTTGATGTCAGACTCCCCCTCCCTAAGTGATGAACACTTTTTTGTTTTGTTTTGTACAGCTAAACACTAGTTTTTGTAGAAGTGCAGCAAAGTATGAAAAGAGTGCTTTTCAAAACTGTTGCTTTCTCTGCCCGGAGCCCAGAGCGGGTCCTTTGAGCCAGTTGGAATGCAGCTACCCAGGAGCAGCACAGGGAGCAATTGCCTCTGCTGAATTTAATCACTGTTTTGAGTAAACTGGCCTCTTGTTGCCTGGCTGGCTCATCTTCTGCTCCATTTATGTTATTTATCTGTAATAACAGAACATTAACTCGCAATAGAATGTTGTGACTAGATAATAGTCTCCTGCTCTGGCAGTAATTGCCTTGGCTGCACCTCAGTGTTTGTGTTCCTGTTTCTGAGGTTGTGGTGTCTTTTGTATTGAGCCCTGCTTCTTTTTTCTTTTTTTCTTTTTTTTTTTTTTTTTTTTTTTTTTTTGGGGGAGGAGGGGTGGCACTTGTGTTGCATCAGCGAGTCGTTTTCTGATCACAACATTTTATTCCTTTGGTGTTACTTTCCAGTGGGGAAATCAGGAATGGTATTCAATGTTATGGTTAAAAAAAATATTTAAATTGAGATTTGTATGGTTTGCTGGGTCAAACATTTAAATGTTTCCAATCTGAATTCTGTCACTTCTAATTTCTGATTAACTTGTTAGATATATTTATTAAGTAATGCAGTTTGTACTTTTTTATTTTGTAATATATTGTGATTTTGGAATTTATACTGTATTTGTATAATAGGAATATTCTCAGCTAAAATGGAATGAATAAAAAAATATAATTTTATTTGTGCACTTTCTCCACTCTTTGTATTTCTGGTGTGATTGAGTGTTGCAGAATGCCCAGGACCCTTTATTTGTCTCCTCTGTCCTTATCTCCCCACTTAATGGGAGGGAGGAAGTGAGGGGTGCTTTACGGGAATGAATAGCTAGTAGTTCTGCTGTCTTAGAATGCCCCAAAGAAATGCAAACGTTTAATGAAAAGTGAATATTTTAAAATTCTTTTGTACTTTTGAGAGATTTTTAGCATATATCTTTGCCAATGAAAGACATTGTTCTATATTAATATGTCTTAGAGGAGAGATTCCCAAGCCTTGTGCCTAGACTGGCAGTGTCCGGGCCGGGATCTCCCTCCTTCGACTTTGTAGTTGGGAGCCTCAGTGATGCTGCTGTTCCCCAAATCATTTTGATTTTGCCTTGTTTCCATTGGTACCACTGCAACCCGCTTGTTACTTGCGCAGAGGCAAGGTCGTGAGGAACAGTCCCTCTTTTAATGCTGAAATGGCTTGAAAGTAGGTGTGTGGGCATGTCTCTATTTTTTGTATATAACACTCTCCTCAATATCCAGTAACACTAGAAGTCCATCTTTAGTTAACAGTACTGGATTAAAATTGGAATAATAATAATAAAAAAGCTAAATAGCTGAAGTTAAGCAGTCTTAATTGAACACCTTGCTCTGATAAAGGGCTGCAGGACTGGTAATGTGTGTATTCGGCGCTGTTACTCTTTGTATGCTGTGGTGCGAGGAGTAAGTTTAAATAAATCTGCAAGTTAAAACCGAAACACTTGAGTGCTGAACCCCAAGTTTTTTCTGTTTTCTTCATATGCCCCTTGGAGGTCAAATGAGGAGGGAAAGAAAATCTTGGAAATCTACTGTTACTTGAAGGCCATATGCATAGGTGTGGACAAGGCAAAAGTACATAATATGAAAAAAAAAGGTAGATGGTAGGGAAAACAGCTACTGAAGTGCAGACTGTCTTGACTGCAAAAATATTAGTATGTCTTTACTACGTGTCACTGCGCATGACTCACACAAGGCTGCTATCAAGAATGCTCATGCTTTTGTTTGGATGTAATATTTTACTCAGAAATTTGTCAATATCTCAAGATTGAAAATATATATGTTTTCTCTTTTTCTCTCCTTTAAAATGACCAGCTTCAGCTACATCACGAATTGCATAGGTGCACCTGCAGTAATGAAGTGAGCTAAGCAAAGGAGGATCAGTGTGGTGTCACCCTGTGAAGTACAAATTTTATTAAAATATTGATAAGCTCCAACCTCAGGGCTAAGTGCCTGGAGGGTACCTTAGTAGTTTTGGTGTCACTGTGTGGTTCATAGCATGTAATTTTAAGGAATTTGGGAAAAAAAAGTTACTTGTGGAACTAGTTTGTGAAGATGTCAAGAAGATATTGCTGAAGTGCATAACAAGGTACTTATTTTTGTGACTTGTGTTACGCACTGGGTCTATTCTAAAAGGAAGTTGAAAAATGGCACATCAGACATTTAAGGCACAGGAAAATAAAGTTTAACAGGCGTAAGGTTCAGCTGAGACCCTGAGGTCAGATACGAGCTAGTGACATCTTGGACATTAGTTTTTGATACAACCTAATATGGCCCTGCTTTCCTATCAGAACTGCAAATAACATTGTAGCTTTTCAGGTGTGTACCTCCCCTCCTCCCCATTTGAAATAAGCTACCGGCAAAAACAGGATTCGATCCAAATTTTCCCTTGCTGTTTCCTGTTTAACTACACCAGTAACAAGGGAAGGACAAATATTGCCTTTGCTTATAACTGCAGCACCTAATTGTTTTAACCTTGACTAATCACTTGCATAACCCTGTTAATCCTAAGACCTGTCCGGGGACTCTAGTCTACAGAACCTTTATTATGGACAAGAAGGGTGAAGGAGAGCTTAATTTTCAGTATTCAGGTGTGTGTTGTTTGAGCAAGACAGAAAATGCTTTAATATTAAACTGAGCAAATTTTGTCTGGAGTCAGCGCCGGCGGACTCCACATCAGCATAACACTTTGTAATACCATTTTCGCTTGCATTTTATAGCAGATCCGTGAATTAGAAGACATGGCAGGTACTTCATCTGAGGTGTTTGTTAGGTTGTCAAGACTATGTCATTCTGTCACGAAATGTGTAATGGATATATTATAATTTTCTTGTGTGTAGAAAAGAAACTGTTACACAAAGCAAGGTTTGTAAAACTCGGGATGGTTCTATGTAAAATTAATGCATTCCAAAACGGGACAAGCGGAAAAGGGAAGATGTGCTCCAATGTTGTTCTTCATCTCAGTCAACTGTTTTCTTTTGGGAAAGTTCAGTGAATGATTTGTTTGTGCTTAGTAAGTTAGGATCTATAAAAGCTGCCAAATGCCAGCTACTGGGTTAGCTGTTGCTGTTGTACTTTGCTGGTACATTACATGTATAAAGTCTAAATCTATTATATTAATGTAACTTTTGGAAATAAAAGGCATATTTCAGTACTTTGGTATATGCACAAAGTCATTTGCATCCAAATGTTTCTTCTGATTGCTTTTTGTTTCCTTCTTATGCTGTAATTAGTTCGTGAGTTTTTTTAAGGATGTTTTTGTTTTGTTTTGCTGTGTGGTGTATTAGTGTGCACATACACAGTATTTTCAAAATATCCAAGTAGAAGTGACTGTCAGTGTCTCATAATACAGGCAAGTACCTACCAGTAAGTACATTTGCTTAGGACAAGCAAAATCTTTTTTGTTTGTTTGTTTAAAATATTTTTAAGAGTTTATTAGTAAGTATTAATAAGCGGGGCTCATAGGATGTTGGTCATTAGGATGCAAAAAGAAAAACTCAGCTTTTGTGTTAAAAGACCATCCTATTTCTGAATGATGCAGTTATATGCATGTATACAGTGCACAGAAAGGTTCTGAGCAGCAGCTTGAAAGGACATCGTTTCAGTCAGAAATTCTGTAGTCACTGGGATTTTTTTAAAGAAGCAGAAAGGAACTTGCAAATTTGAACTTAGTAATGTACAAGCTGCTTTGTAACATATATACATTCATTTTAGTTGAAAGAAGTGGCTTTCCTATTTCATGCCCAGCTTTATAATCTATTTTAAAGCATGTTATGTTTTCAATGCTTTTTTCTTGTTTTTCTTCAATGAAAATCATAGAAAATAAGCTGCTGTTTCTCATGAGATGTGATTCAGACTGCTGGCACTACAGCAGGAAAAGTGGCATTTGCAAAGAAAGCTCTCACGGAAGAGGAGGATGGCTGGGAGGAAGGCTGGAGCTGGGAGAAAGTGGTGGTGGAGCCCGGGTCATCTTCCATCTTCCATTTGTGCTGCCCTGCCCTGAGCGCTGGGCCGTCGCTATCGTGCAAAGGAAAGAAGGAATCTAACAAGTGTCACCAAAAACCCCAGACAGGATGGCATGGGCCAAGATACATTTTTCTTGCCTGTGAACTGTCTGTTGTTAGGTATTACAGAGTGAGCAGGGAGAATCCCAGAATGGTTTGCAAGGGTCAGCTTTTTGAGACCCTAATAAGGTGTTGGAAATATGTATATTTTTAAAAGTATCCAAACATTTTATCTACATCATGTTAGTTTCACATATACAAGGATCCATTATGATTTCTACATATTCCTCCTCTTCTCTCTTTCCCCCCCCCTCTAAATGTAGAGCTTCGTTTTTCAGCTATTCAACTAGCCAACATTTCTGGGTGAGAAAGCACATGATTTCAGATGTGTTCCCTGGGCAGATTTTGGAATTTTGTAAGCTCTGTCAATTTAACCTAATATGGCTAAAAGCAATACTTACTTTTTTCCCATGACTATCGCTATGTTCATGTTTAGATACCTGCTTTTAGAAATAACAATCTTGGGAACTGCAGTAGAGCTTCTTTTGGTATTTTTCAGTGTCTCATCAAAATGTACTCCTTTTACAAAGAAATAATGCAGTACGTCCTACATCTAAATCATCTGTGTTCCATACGATTTAAAGACTGAGTTTTGACTAAAAAATAACTCAATTGTTTATAGCAGGAAGCAGTAGGAAAGCCTGTTTGCTTTCCTACTGAACACCAGCTCCCCTGAATTAGGTTGCACATGGTGACTGTCCTTGTCTTTTGTGGCTTAAGCTGGGAGCAATGGCAAAACTGATCGTCCCTCTAATCACCCACATGATCCCTCCTCCTCCTGCAAACCCTACCTACAGCCTCCGAGTTCCTTTTCTTTTTTTTTCTTCTTTTTTTTTTTTTTTGGTTTATTTATTTATTTATTTGATTGTCAGCTATTTGACCTTTCGGATTTAACTCTGTAAACCAGCTATACTCTGAAATGAAATCTAATTAAAGAAGGCATTTGGATGAGTTGAGGAGTTGACAGCTGTTTTGTTGCTTATGTCTAACTGGAAAGAAAGGTGGAGCCCGAAATGAAGCAATTATGAAAGGACTTGTTTTGCTTTGAAGGATGGCTCTGCCGGCTTACATAGGCATTATGACTGCTGACCTAAGGGCTTTAATGCACCTGTGTCATCATTAAGAAATAATCATTGTTATCTCACATGTTACATTTTTGCTAGACTGAAAAAGGAGACACAACGGACTAATACTGAGAGATTACAGAAGAATACAATGTTCTGCTCGTGGGAGCCAGGAAGGAATTGCATGTTTCATTTATTTCCCACCATGACCAGAGTCCAAGGAACACAAATCTGCAGATTTAGGTAATGAATGCTTGTGCACATGGCCTGAACACTTACGCAACTGAAAACCTGAATGAATGTGAAGCAAGCTCTTTTACTTCAGATTTATGCCTTTAAAAACGATGACTGAGAAATTTCCTCAGATAAAGAACTATTTTTTTCAGTGTGTGGCACATGTAGCACAACAAGCTGCAATCCCTGCAGTATTCCCTTGCAGCTATCTGAAAACTTCATCTCCACTGACTTTCTCTTGGCAGGAGGCTTATCTTACTTATCAGGAAGTAAATATTTATGGATGCTTTCTCAATTAGGTAGCTGTCTTTCTGTTGCCCTGAAGAGGCCTTGTAACATCTGAAAATGCATTTTTAGCATGTGTACCCACATACCCAATGTGTATTGGGTAGTATTTGTATAGTTCCATCCCATACAAAAACGTCCCTACAGTTTTCCTACTGTATTTGCTTCCATGAGTCCCTACAATTATCAGTTAAAATAAACACGCGGGATAAATATTTTCTTTATCGTTGGTAGGCTGGGTGTGTTGCATTTTAGGCCGGGGAGTGAGGTGGCAGTGTGTTTTCTGACCTGGATAGTGGTTGTTTGTCCATACATTAACTTTCTCTCTGTTTAGCAGTGCTAAGAGTTTGCATTAACCAGAGTCCAAAAGTTCAAGTTTTCCGGGCCTGTCACATAAACTTCTGTGATTTTCATTAAGAAACCTAGCAGAGATGTACTATTAGACTACAAAAGAACCTAAATAATACAAGGTCGTGCTAGACATCCTCGGGTGCAAAGAGAAGTTGCAGCAGGTACCTGCAGTCTGAAAGGGACCACGTTGTCCCTCTTGAGAACAAGTTTCGCAGGTGAGTTTTGGCATCAGCCTTAGCCTCCACCAGAAGAAGTTATTCTGCCATGGGGACTCCTCGCCTGTGAGACTGGGCAAGTGATAGTCGATGTGCTACTTTAGTCAAGGAGATTGAGATAATCTCTGCTAAGACCTTTGGTGCTTCCTCCAGCCTTTGAACTTTATCTCTCTCAGCGCTCTCTGGATTTAGCTCTTGCTGCTCATCAGCTGTATCAAATCTCTTCCAGTCACCTGATATTGGAAGATGAACAAGACAAGAAGCAGGTGCTGCCACTGTGCAGGGAAACTTCAGGGTATCTTACTGGATCTCCTACTATGTATTATAACATTCTTCAGCGTGAAGAATGAGAAAAAAGGGTTTATACACTGCTAGAATATGGAATCTGTTCTCTTTCTCACTACAGCTTTGAAAATTTCTCAGAAAAAAAAAAGTCTTCAGAGGTATTCTAAATTGGTTATTTTATTTTTTTCCCTATATGGACTATAAGTGTATCTCTAGAACTTTATACCTAACCATGGAGGCCTTTTACATCTTGGCAAGTGCTAATGACATTTGATCACGTGGAAATCCGAGGTAAAATTCAGTCATTTTTTTTCTACCAAATTCAACCCTGGACACGGATTTATCTGCTGTTCAGATATTTGTTTCAGTCTATTTACTACCAGCCTAATGTATTTAATCTCCTAATAAACTTTAATGTTTTAATGTGTTTATTCCCATAACATTGGAAGGAAATGGTGGGTTTCCAATGGTGGTGAATGCTATCAAAACTGGAAAGAAAGAGGAGAGAGTAGCATTTAATGGAAAGGGAACAGAAGATGAGGTTTTAACATGGACATTGTCATCTCCAGTCTTTATTTTATTATTCTTATTTTTTAAGTGAAGCTGTGATATGAGGCCAGGTCTATCTTCCCCATGCAGACATCCCTAGTGATTGTGAATGAGGAGGGAGAAATGCGATAAATAAAGTAACAAACGACAAAAGTGGCAGTATAGCCACCATAAAGATTAGGAGCAGATTTCTATCCTCTCACTAGTCAAAAGACTAATGCTTGAAAAGAATCTTTTCAGACAGAAAGTCTTCTTTAGGGAACATTTATGGTTTCTGACCACTCTTCATGCTGAGTGCGTCTGCTAAACATTGGTACTGAGCGAACAAAAATGAAAGCAATGTGTCCTGCCCTGAGATGCAAGTGTAGCATCTGAGGAATGCTTCATTTTGAATGGCCTGCCCCGTGGGTTTGGCCTCTTAGTTATAATGTAACCTTCATTTTCTTGTCATACAAAATGACTTTTCACATTTTTCACAGAATATTGCCCCCCAAGATTAAATGTTAGTAGAGATCTTGGCTCTTCGTAGTCAAGTTCCAAATGCATTTTAGAAATTTTAACCTCTAACAGAGATAATATAGGTGTTGTTTTCAATTGCACAAAATCTGTGATACAATCTAACCACCCATGAAATGACTCTATGAAAAGTAAGCTTCTAAGGAAGCATTAACTCCACCATTATAGCCTCTTAAAGTGTTTACAGCTGTGTTCAGGTTGCAGCATAGTAAGGGAATTCTTAATGGGAAGTATTATGTGAAAAAGGTTTTATAAAAATTGGACATTTATTGTTCTTGTGCACTTGACTTGTGTGCTGAATGTCCCACTCCTCCCAGCAAATCATCACCTAGTAACCTTCCTGAAAGAACAGCCTTTTCCTCTAGTTACTGCAGATGTGCAAGTACATGCAGAGTTTGTTTACTCAGATTCTTAAAATAAAATATTTGAAGGGGGGGAAGTGTAATAGCCATGACTATATAAAAAGTCACTTTGTCACTTTTACATCATTTGCATTGACATTTCCTGTCTTTTCTCTGTTCTGTGCTGCCCAGTGCTAAAGGTTATTGTGATGGCGAAAGAGAATTGCTGTGACGGTCTCTTAGGGTGAGTCTGTGCTGTGCAGATATATCCCATCCAGGTCATCAGGAGAAGCAGAGAAGCCACCTTGGCTCTTGTTAGACAGAAAGAAGAAGCAGTTTTTGAGCTCAGCGTGGGCTCGGTGTCTCGCCCGGCGCGTGCGGGGTCCCGTGCAGGGTCTCCAGGAGCAGAGCTCAGCTCGCAGCACTGGGATGTGGATTCAGGGAGACCTTACTTTATAAGACTTGGTGTAATGCTATGCAAAACACCCAGGCTGCCGAGCTGCAGTAACTGTCCCGAGGTTATGCAGTCCCGGGAGATCATCAAAGTTACCGTATTGCAGATATGTAAGATGTGTATGTAACTCTGTTGCATTTAAGAGGGAAGCGTGGTTAACTACAAGCAGGAAAATGGTACAGCAGTTATGATAAATCATTTTTCAGCAGTGCTTGAGAAGAGGAAATGTGGAATTACACGACATCCCTAGCTGAAATGACTTCACAGTTTTCCAGTCTCTGGAACTGAAGTCTGAACTGCCACCTCCCACCTCTGGGCCCCCTTGCAAAGTGCTGTGCTGCAGCTGCAAGCTCAGAAAGTCGGCTCAGAAGAACAAGATGTTCTACAGAAATATTTTTTTGTGAAACATTTCAACTTTGTTCTCTTTTGGGGAAGGTTTAGGGGGAAGTCTGCTGTTCCTACATCATGTGCAATCTTCAGAAGTCAAAATGCAGCCTTGATGTGCGCTTGGAAAGGTTTCTTTTCCCTGAGAGACGTGACTTTCACCCTCCACCAGCCCCGCAGGGCTATCCCTGGTCCCAGCAGTTTGTATTCCTGTCACTTCTGCGTTCACCCTCCACCCCTGTGTTCACCCTCTCAGCTCCTTCTCTGCGTTCACCTGGGGTCTCTGCTCCTGCTACCTCTTCCTCTGCCTTTCACCCTGCAACACTCACACTGATAGTATCACTTTCCAGGGGGTCTATCCTAACAATGTTGCATCTCACCCCCCACCAGCTATTTTCCAAGGGGGTATTTCAAAGGAATATAACACTGCATTTGTTAATGGCAGCCTTGCTTTTGCTTGCGGATGCTCTGTCAGGGAGTCGACAACTGAACCACAGGCTGCAGCTCCCTTGCTAGCAATGGGATCGAGCCGTCATCTGAAACAAGGCAGGTTTTATTTTCTTGTCACACACACACAAAAAAATTCTGACTGCAGTCATGAGCATTCACAGCACTGAGAATCATGTTGCTGCTGCAGTAATGCTCCTGTCAGGGGCAGGTAGCTGGGGCAGAGCAGAGGACTCTGAGCCCCCTGCTCAGCTCTGTCCTACTGTGAGGACTGGGGGCCTGAGGGGAGACAGGCGATCTACAGATTTCATTACTATTTTTTTTTTTTCTGAAATGCTTTAGTTTTAAATAATTTCAGTCCATGCAGTATAACCTCTTGCCACAAGAGCTGTCATGAAAACTGTTTTATCACTGTATTCAACGTGTGCTGCGTGTCCAGAGAGATGGGAGCTGTAGACATGGAAGACAGATCAGGCCTGCGGGTGAATCCTGATAGCTCCCAGCGGGGCAGAGTGGCACGCAAGCGCCTGACGGAGGCAATGGCATAAGAAGAGTTCTTGGAGTATGACGTGTGTCACATTTCTTGACTTGTTTCTATTACAGTCCGACGTGCTACATATCCACAATTTGAAAGGACAGTGTTTTGTGATACCTATGTTATATTGCAATTTTTGAAGGTTCTGTTAGACTAAATTCTTCCATGTAAATACTTCCATGTCTTCCACATGATCCTCTTGTATTCCATAGAGCACCCACAGAGCTGCCTCCGAGCGTGGGGCTCTGGTTAAAATCCACGCAGTAGCAGAGCTCCAGAGCTGTACTCAGGGCTGCGGAGCACGTCGGCCTGGGGCTGTGACAAGTCACGCTCTTACTCATCTTCTGCCTCTCGCGGATGGAAGTGACAACTTTCTCACTGCACTAGCATGGCATGAACCACAGCTAATATGCCTTATGATCAGGAGAAAGTACAATAGCGCTGCTGTGAGTCATGGTCGATTTGATACAAGCACTTTGTTTTTCTTTATTTTTCTGTGCTTGTAAATTGCTAATTCCCAATAATTGCAATTGAAACGTTTGACATTTCTGGTTTTCCAATCTTTTAGGCTGCTTTCACTGTCTTCCTTCAGGTTGTCACCCACCCTTTGCTGGCAGCCTCGCTTTGCATCTGTGTGTGAATATGTACATGGAGACGTGTCTGTACGCTAGAACATAACATGTATCCTAAACATTTTTAGTAAGACAGAAATATACCATTTAATAACACAACTGTGTTTGTAGATTAAATGGAAAACTCACACAATAGAGCAAGTTATTAAATTACTCTGCTAAAAACAGACTTTGTAAAAGCCATCAGAAGTATCATATGTTCAAATATGTAATATGTCTTAATATGCCTTAATAAACTTACTGCTGTGGCACGAGTCTTTCCCTTGAAGAGAATGATGTCTCTGACACTACCATTTTTTAATAAAATATACATTTCATATAGCTAACCTAAAACCACATTCTAGTGAAGTTCTCAGCATTCAAAAAGACTTTCTGACCTTCCACCGTGTTTTTCACCCTGTTTGTACACCCCCGCTAGGACCAGGTGTTTGGACACAGGGCAAGGCTGAGTGATAGCTCTCTGATTCCTAATGATTTGCCAATTTGCCTTCTCTCATATATTTCATATTATTAATTTGTTTTCATTTGCTGTATGAAATGTTTTAATTCCCAGACAGGATTAGGAATAGAGATTGAGTTCACCAAGCTTTCTGTCCCTAAAGTTTTGAGTTGTTTATTGACGTTTATCTTCAATGCTTTTAAAAAATGTAAGGTGAATAAAAACCTCAGTATGTTATATTCCTCTGACAGATGAGAATGAGCCTTTTTTACCTTGCATAACTGGATAAACAATTTTGTAGGAAAATGGCATTATCATCACGTTATTCTCTCCAGCAGTCAGAGCATAAATGTTCTTCAACAAGAATGCTTTTAAAAAGAGATAAAATACTTGTGCCAAGCACCTCTAGCCTTCAATTCTATCAGTATAGATGTTTATCAAAACACAACAATATTTTGCTATTGATTTTTGTTTGCAACCCTGCAGAAAGAGTGGTCTCCTGCAAATAGGTGTCAAACATCCGGCCACATATCTTTGTAATAATAATTTATATGTATCTTTGTAATAACAATTTATGATTACTTATCCAATGTTCACATCTCCTGATGCTTGCCGTGCTGAATCTGTAAATAAATGAATCAGACACCTGAGTAATGGGAATGAGAATCATAATTATGTTATTCATGATGTTTATCATGTTTCAATACTTTTTGTAGTTCCCCACAGATAAAAGTCAAACAGAAAGGTGTCTTGCTCATTTTTAAAAGTCAATGTGGACTCAATGTTCTTTTGGCTAAACTTTAGCACTATCTCCTCTTTTCATTGTTTTCAGACACCTTGCCAGAAAAATTCCCCAGTCTTGAGAAGGGGCACCTTCTTTATTTGCTACGTATGTTGCTACTAGGTAGCACTTGCAGTGGAAGAATTCAGTAGCTTCTTAAAGAGATTACCAGATTACAGTAAAGTTTGAAGGCAGCATTATTAGAGGATTAGAAGCCTCTCTTAATGATAGAGATCAAAAGCACTAAAAATCTGCAGTACTGCACTCCTCAGTTTATGAAGATATAGATATGTGTGTGTGTGTTCTCTAATCTTAAGAATAGATGTGGTTTGGCTGATCTGAAAAGCATTATTGGTGCCAGAATTTCTAAGCATACCCAGTACACTCATTATTATGAGAGGGGAGAGTCAAGGATTAGAACAGACTGGAAAGAAACACTGATATGGTTACATTTCTAAAATACAATGTTTATTTCAACAAACATTGCAGTGTAAATGGAAAATATTTTCTAAAAGTTATTTTAACTGTTTTTTTTTTGATTAAATAATGCAATAGATTTTTACTGAACCTGCTCTTGTTACTATAGGTATGTTGTGCTTCTTAAAATTCGGAAATTTTTTAAAGGCTATAAAAAAGTGTGCTTCTACTAGTAAAATAACATTTTAAAACTCCTCCTAAATATAATCTAAGTAGCTTAGTTTGCTGGGTAGTGTGTAATGCTTATGGATAACTGATATCACTGTGATAGCGTGTGCAAAATAATTATTGTAGTTCTCAAGTACAGCAGTCACTTCAATCAAACCAAACTTTTGGCATATATAGCTGGGACATTTGACCAGTGTGAGTAATATCTGAGTTCAACCATCTCAACATTCAGTCCCACAATGTAAAAAACAATTTCTCTACTTCCTTCATCAAGGAAGACTGCTCCTTTAAGTGCATTTTTTTCAGAGCTATGATTTTATTAGAAAATTATATCCCTAACAACAAGAATTATAAACTTTTGGTACCAATTCAGAAAATAATTAAACAGTTGCAGCTTATATTGGAAACAAAATCCTTCCCAGGATTATTTCCAGTCTTTCTAAGAGTTTCCTCTTCACATTCAAACTAAATTGTTTCTCTAAATTCACCATGTGATCTGTGGACCAACACGCTCTGAATGAATCCGAACTGTGCTTCAGCAACCACGGAAGAACATAGCACATCTGCCCAGCTGTGGCAGCAGACGTTCTCCCCTGCAGAGACTGCAGGCTCTGGACCCTGCACCTGCACGTTGCAGAACGGCCGTGTGGGAGCAGCCGCGCTGGGTCGGACTGAGGGCGCAGTGGGGCCTCCAGCAGTAGCTATGAAGACTGCAGCTTCAGAGAGGATTCAGAACAGCCAAGCGTATGTGATACTTCCTCCTAGAATTTTCCCGATTCCTGACTACCAGTAACTAAGAGGTTGGTCCGTTTAGTAGCTCCTTCTCTTACAAGCCTGTCCCAGGTAATGGGCAATCCAACCCTGTTTTGTTTCTACAGCTTTCTTTGGGCTGTCTTGTATCTCATCCTGCGCACCGCATATTCCCTGGGGAACTATGTGGGTAAAGCTAAACAACTACTGCACTTCAGCACTAGCATGGGCAACGGACATGAGCTTCCCAAGGCTGGGTAAGGAATTTCTGGCTGTCAGCCACTGCCACCTCTGATCCCTCAGTCCTTAGCAAGAAAACTCCTTAGAAAAATGGCACTGAACCTTCAGAAAATGAAATAAATTTTCAGTAGAGAAAGAGGCTTTGAATATTACTGCCCTATTTTGGAGAGCTGAAACTTTTTTTCCGTACATATTTTTCATCTATGAAAGATATTTCTTTTTCCCACAGTGTGTTCCTTTTTTATGCCCTTAGACATGCATGGCTGTAACAATTGTTATCAAAGAAATGTGCAAGTCTTTGCAAGAATGACACTGTTTGAATTATTTTTGTTTGTATGGTTCATTTTTAGATTGTATTTAGCATCAGTACCAGATTTAAGCTTTTGTAGCACTGAATCCCAAGCGTAGCGGAAGTCAAGGCTGTGAGGATAACTGGGTAAGTAGGCCAATAGGTAATTAAGATAAGAAGGTTAGGATAATTAGTAGCAGCAATAAATGGCTAAAGTTATCCTACTTGAATTCTTTGTTCTATATTTTTTCAGTGATCATTTTCTTAGAATTAGTTATTAGAAGTAGTAATTACTAGTTAATACTGTTGCAGTCATAGAAATTTAAAGGACAGTGAGAGAAAGGGTAAAGTATATTGCTTGATGTAAAAAAGTAAAAGGATTATGTGACTAGCTTTAGAAAAGTGGAATATTTTTCATTAAATGATACAATAGATGGGCAGTATCGAGTACTTGAAGTTCAAAATCTAATTAATGCAATGGAAAAACAAGGTATAATCAGCAATACATTCAAAGGAAATGTGGCCTGCAGTTGAAATGACTAAGAGGAGATATCACAGCAAAGCTTGTAGTTATCAGTTCGGTGAATCTATGATTAATGTTTGAACACACACTATGTTCAGCACTAGAGATATGAAGCTCTTGGGTGAAATGTAGATCTTTGCTTTGTTCTAATCTATCTTCTATTCTTATTAGGGTTTATGTCCATTACGCTTGGCATTTTGTTCCTTCTCCTTTTGCTATTGAGTCTGGAAAAGCTCTGGGCCTGGGTAAGCTTGTGTGAAACATACTGTCCACTTCCAAAGAGGATACAAGCCAGGTCATGCACAGATTGATCCGTCTTTCCAGTACTCCTCCAGTAGTTTCCAGTACTTTCCTATGGTCTGCCCTGAAGGGCAAAAACATTTTTCTGCTATTGCCTGGAAAACACATAGAAAGAACCTGGGACACACACAGGTTGAAACAGAAACAATGACACTACACCAAGAAGGACACAGCTTTGCCATGAAAATGTCCAGGTGAAAAGCCAATTAAATCCTTGGAAAAACATACTACAACTTTATATTCTGCTTTCCTGCTACAGCTGATGTTTATTTTGCTGTCCACATTATACTAAAATTTAAAGACGTAAGTAAAGATTATATCTTTGTCCCAGAGATCCCAGCCTGAAAAAAGCATGGCATAACTGATCAGCTCAGAGCCTGGTGAAAGTGTGCCCGTTTTGAGTTTTATCTATGCTAGTGGAAGTCACAAGGCAAGGATTATACTGTAACATTTTCTCACAAGATAAAAACCTAAAAGTGATGAGTAAGTTTGTGACAGCATACCATGATATCTTTCTGAATAGCTTATGACCTAAATAGTACATGCCCTAAAACCAATTCATTTGCAGCAGAGAAGAAAGGACCATAGGAGAGAAAAGTATTGTAATGCGTCCCTCAGCATCTCCTACCATTTTCTCCCTTGATACCTGATCCAGGTAGTGTGTGAGAGGGGAGTCTGCGCCGCTGTCCTCCAGGACTGCTCTGTGACCTGCTCTGCACCCAAAGTGGCCTCATACGGAGGATTCGGGAAAAGATCCCCCCCTCCCTGGCAGGCTTGCAGAAGCGCACCAGCTTTCCTTTGGAAACAAAGCAATCAGCTGCAGAGACACATCTGAATTAAAGTTTGTAGTTTGGTGGGAACCTGGAGAAGGAACTGAGGAATTCCCATCGATGAAACGGAAAGTGCCAAAATGGTCACACGGAGTTTGAAAATCATCATATGTAATAGCTAAGGCTTGAACAAGTTATCTTTGCTCTTCATATATTTTTACTCCTGTTGGTTTTAGAAGACTTCCTTCTTTCTGTTCCTTACTGCACAGTAAGGAGACTGTTGATTCATCTGTTGAAGCTTTAAGAAAGGGAGAAGCACAGATTCTGCAGTTCTTTAAGGATTTCCTGAGTGAGCAGAGTAACTTTCCTCTCTTCCTTCATTAATTTCCTCTTCATTAATTTGATGGACGGGCATCTCTGATTTTGAACTTACCTTCTCCAAGACCACTGAATTATGAATTAATTATGGCTGCCTACTTAGAACTGATCTCTTTAACCGCTACTGGCAAGAGCAATTTTGGAGAAGTGTCAAGAGCAGAAACAGGAAAGTGCAGGCACCAACCTCCTGGATAAAAACTGAGGGGAAAAAAAGGCTATACTAAGAGTTGCTGATATTTTTTTGGAAGGAGATAATGGCATGGGGTTTCTGTGAACTTCACCCTCAATGCCGTAACTGCATATGTTGATATGATTTCAGTGAGAGATCTGTTTTCTTTCATAATACAGAAACTTTCATTCCCTTTTCAGAGCATTAATATTTTTTTCAAACCATTCTTCAAACCGTTGCTCTTACTAAATATCTTTTACTTTGCATGGTTATCTTCCTCTTTAAGAATGAAAACATAAACTCTGCAAGAGTGCCAGGCCTACCAGAGTAGGTGCAGGCCAGATCTGAATAGAATATGTCTGCATGGGAGGCTTTCCTTAATTTCAGTTTAGCCACCATCATGGTCTATCAAGACCTACAAGGAAGTCTAGACTGGAGGCCAAATATGACCTGAAACAAAGAGAAACAAAATTTATGGTAAGTGCCATATAGAGAGATAATAAAGGCCATCTGTGCTTCAGAGAGCTTGCACAAATGCAAAACAAGTTTTAGCAGATGAATGAAATGAGCCAAATGATTTTTCTATGTTCTAAGAAGACCAGGCTAATCAAATTAATAATGTAGGCAAAGTACCATCTTACTCCTTGGGGGATATAATTTGTAGAGGATGTCTTGGCATCCAACCTTCTAAAAATGAAGCCTCTAGCTAATATATGTCATAAAACATTTTTCCAAGCATATGAATATGTACATACAGCTGCACGCATATTCATCTTATAGTTACTTAAGTTACTTAAACAATAACTGAGGAAAAACTACATAATAGTAAATTATTACTTATGGTTATTTTGAAATAAATATTTGTTTGTTGATATAGTTGCTGCTAGGGTCATTCATTTAAAATCTGCTGAACAGGATGAGATGAAATGAAGACAAAGTGACATACTAATTAAAGGGTAATTATACTGGTAATTGTTAAAAATGAATGCATTAATGTTAAATTTTAGTTAAAAGTTTAGTTTTAGTTAACATTAAAAATCACTGTGAAATTTAAATCCAAGCTTTTAGAACAGAGCAATGACACCCACCAGCTGTAATTCTTATGTCAGCTTCATACTTTCCTAGTTGTGGTCTTTTAAATTTGAGCCTAACCCTCCAGACTCTCTCTACTCACTACACATTTTATAGGATCAAAGTTATTATCATGTGGCTTTGAGAAGTTCAAACTGTAGCTATACATATTTTAACCTGGCCTCGCTTGACTGATTCTTCCCACATATGTGGACAAGATTCCTGTATTTTTCCAGTAGAAGAGACATCTGAATATGAAATTGATAGTTATTAGAGGCTAAAAAGCATGGAACAATGAAAATAAAAATTCCTCAGGAAGAGAGGGTAGCATGGCTGTTGCATAGAGCAGGAAATGACTAGTCGCTTAAAGAGATGCAAGCCAAGGAACAGAGCGAAGGCACTCGGATGGTGGCTAGACGTATGACTGTGACTCACTAAGACTGCAGACTGCACACTTAGGGCAATCTGATGGACAGAAGCAAAGTGCTGGCATGAGGAACACGTGGAAATTCAAGCAGATGGTATATTTGTTTCCAGGTTATCTTCACTTTTGCTCTGAATCTTGGACATTCCTCTCTCAAACAAAGACTGTGGTATTTTACACTCAGTAGAACTGAGGCTGGATGGTACATCCATGTTTAACAGTTTGCAATAATTTAGTGAAACAGGTAGCTTGCAGGCTATTTGTGATCCCACCTGGCATGGTAACTCTGGTGTCCTGGAGTCTGTTCTATTAATACAGACTAAAACCAAAGCATGGTTATCCTATAGTTGTCTACTTTTCTGACCCTCTGTCCCCCTGCTTTTAAATAGCTGAAAAATTTTCAGCAGTAGTTGAAAAATTATGAGCCTGTACATTGTATAAAACCTCTTGTAGACATGTCTCAGAGATAATTACTTTAATTAGATCAAGATAATTTGTCACAAAATAGTTGCAAAAACTTAGCTGCCCTTATTACATTGGATAAAGGTATTTAAGGCTACAGCTACACTAGTAATCTAATTAATGTCGAGATCTAAGCCCAGGTTAATAACTAGACTGTTAGTTTAGTTCCTGGCACAGCTTTGGCCTATGCCATATAGTACTTTCCCCAATATTCTTGGATTCAGAGCAGGTTCTGCCCAAAAGGCAGAATCATTTGCCTTTCCCAGAGAGTGTGAAAGCTTAGCTGTAGAGATGCGAGCCAGACCATGTCACTCAGGGCCACAGAAGCAGCCTTGACCTCTTCTATCTATCTACTAGTCTAATAGTGGGCGAATAGTCTTAATTTGTTTTCCAATGGAAAACGCCAATGTCCGGCTCTCAGAAGAGAATAGCTCAGTATCCCCGGTGTAGGCAGCAACAATGGGATGAGATCCATCTCTGTGAGGGGCAGGCTGAGAGAGCAAGCTTTCTACATTGTCATACAAAGTAACCCATGAAAAGGTCTTTCTTCAGGCCATCAAAGCCTAATGTCCAATTCTGTGGAGAAATAATCATGGAGGAGATGTTCAGAGTAAGGGAAATCTCATACAAGAGTTTGCAGAGCGGAGAGAAGGGTGCGAAAAAAAGCTCCTATAGGGGAAATACAGTGGCATCAACAATAAATTGAGCAGAAAGGGAAAAGTCAGCAAAAAGCTATAGACAAATCTGTATGTAGACAAATCTTCCTTCTGCAATATTCTTCTAAGCAATACTTGTTTCCGTCAAGACTTTTTCTTTTCTTACTGTAATTGCTGGTTGCTCATGGCTGTGGTACCTTGAAGCCCCATGGTATGGACTGTGGTATGAACTGGTGCTGAGAGCTGGAATGAAGCTCTGGGACTGGCTCGGCTATTCGGACTTTGGGCACTTGCCCTGTAACCACCCGGATGCCTGGCTCCCATGCAAGAGGGTTTTGCTGGGACTGGCAAAAAGCAACTGGCAAAAAGCAGATACTTTAAATGCAGTGCCTGAAAGGGCTGCAGGAAGTGCAACCACAGTGGGCCCATGCTGGGCAGTAGAAAAGAGTGATGGGATTCTCAGGCTGAATGCCCCATGTGGAGGTCTCAGAGAGAGGGATCCACGTACATTGACCCCAATGACTGCTGGTGGTGGAGAGAGATACTGGGGAGAAGCAGCTGGGAATGGGGATTCCTGCCTTGGCCAATTGCTTGTCATAGTAGATGGCCAGTAAATACAAGCACAAACACACTAGAGAGCAAGAGATAAGCAATTCGAGTAGCAACAAAATCAGGGAAGATGATACTGCTTCTTCTCTCCTGCTGCAGCTCTGTTCTAATTCTTAGATTAATACCACCACTGGGAAACCTGTAAATGAATAAAGCCATGTGTTGGGCAGAGCAAGTCAACAGCACTCAGCAACTGCATGCTGTGGAACTGAAATGTAATAATAACTTCTTTGTGAATTAAATTGCTTTTTCTTTAACTCTTTTCTCAATGATTCCTGAAGTGATCCTATGAACTGAGATTTTTTTTTTTGTCAACAAAAGAAATATTGGCCTTACAGATATTCATTACAAATATCATTTCTTTCTTTATTGTGTGCAGAGATCAAGAGAGACTTGTCTTCATGGGGTGAGTTTTTGGCATACGCACTCAATTTGGAGGACTCTGAATTGAAGCCTGTGCATACTTGAAGACTGAATGAGAAGGAAATAGTGATCTTGTAATAAACCACTTTTTTCTAATATGTACACAAGAGTCATCATCTAGATCTGACTGCAGAAATAAAAGCATTAAGATAACATATAATTTAAAAATAAAGAAAGGGGTTGTTAAACCAACTGAATTTGACCAGGAAAAAGAAAGTATACAAAACATATTTTTTATACAGTTTTATTTGTTGGAGACAAAAAGTTGTTTTATTTGTTTGGGGTTATTTTCTTCAGTGTGGTCAGATATATTATAGCATTTGTGGCATCATTAACTCCTGAAATTATGATTTGGAGTTTAAAGTCAATGAGCATATGAGAGAGTTTTAAAATAAAAGAGCATATCCATGCAAAATATTTTAATAACCAGCAATCCCATAAAAGGAAAATCATATATATAACAACTTAATATGAGTTTTTGTAGCCAATTTTGTACATTTTGAAAGTTTACATAATGCAGTGGAAGTTCTGCAGTGTGTCTCAGCTCAAAAGGTTGTTGAACTCATTAACATCACCATTTTTTGAGTAATAGCTATAAAATATGTCTTCTGTATACAAAGTGCTGGTTGAAAATTGTTGTTGCTACCAGGTGAATATGGAAATGAGATTCCTTTGTTTTATGTGGTTATGTGCAAATATAAACAAAAACACAGAATCATAGATGCCAGCACTAACCTTTAGCTTGAAGGTCTCTCTCAGCCTGCAGAGAATGTTGAATCAAAGAGAAATAAAATTGAAATAGAAGAGAAATTCTTCATAAAATGTCATATTTTAATATAAGAGTGATATAACTTCAGACAATACCAAAACCGTACAAATAAAGTCATATTAACATTAAAGCTCTTTCTAACTAAGTTATTCAAACAAAAGGCCAGCAGAGATATATAAAAGTGATCCATTAAAAATAGTGTTAAAAAAAGTAAGGATAGTCTTTGGGTTTCAAGCAAATGCTGAAAACAAAATCATGCAAAAATAACTATGAGAATTAAAAAAGTGGTAAATGGAGATTTTTTTTCTAAAGCATCAACTTCCTCTGAAGAAAGTAAATTGTTATACTGTCAGTATTAGTAGCTGCTTGTCTTGT
>JAWLRI010000942.1:1052272-1066880 GCA_034781795.1 Crypturellus tataupa | reverse complement strand
ATGCCAGGCTATTGACTTCACTTGAAAACTCTCATAAGAACACATATCTGTGGGGACAGTCTCAAGAGAAGATGGTGCTTTAAATTATTGTAGCTTTTTTTGTTTTTCAACAGCAAAAATCTGAGATATGTATGAGGCTGACTTGGGCCTTTTGTAGGGCAGAACTGCAATGAATCACTGATTAATAAAATGGCAAATGAAATTCAACGTCAATGTTGTATATCAGTATAAGATAATGCATACAAGGAAAAAGTAACATTTAATTATATACACATGCTCAGTAGGGGATTTTAATTCCCTAGTCTCACTCAAGAAAGAAGTGTAAGAATTAATGTGAATAGTTTTCAGAAGATATTGGTTCAATGTTTGTTGGCAACCAAAGGCAAATTGACATTTTTTTAGGAAAAGAACTCCAAGCAAATCTGACCATATAATTATGCTACAGTGCAAAAAATATGATGCATCTACACTTTGAATACTGTGTGATGTTCAGTCACTCTGTTTCAAAGGACCTATAAAATATCAAGAAATGTGCTGAAGTTGTCTCTTCATTTGGGAATATGGATTTGGGCCCCGGGTTGCAAAACACATAAGGGAGAAAAATGTAGAAGCAGGAGGTTCCCTGGGAGGAATCTGACTGTGGAGAACCACTTGCTGACTTGCAGACTTTGTTTTACATTTAGCTCTTCAGGCCTTTGTATCAAATAGTATATACCTATGGTTGATCTCTAACAACTTTGTTAATTTTCTGGAGCCAGTATGTCAAAAAATGTCTGGGACTCTGCCCCAGAGAAAAACTGAATGCAAAGTCTGGCGTCCAGCTTAATCTAAGGTGTCTCTCACAGGGTGGGTTTTGAGATAGCCTCCTTCTAAATCAACAGCTCAGTTCTCTTACCATGCATTAGTGGCCTGATGTTGTGGTTTGGATAATGCTAAATTGCTTAGTTATGTTGTGCTGGACAAAGATGTAAATATTAAAAATGACAACCAAAAACTCTATAAAGAGAAAAGATACAGTCTATTTTCTTTACCAGTAGCAGAAACTGTTTAATCAGTTAATTTGCTGACTGCCAGTACTTCAAAATTGTTGTTCATCTTGTATTGCAGCAGGTTCAAATTTTGCTAGGCAGGAAACTTTGTTGTGCTATTTTTCTCAGCTTGAGCTGAGCTCAGCTGATCTCCGAATTCAGCTTCTCTCACATTTTGAGAAATTAGATGCTGTTTGTGAATGGCTTTGGAAAAGACAACACAAGGCTATGGTATGGGTGTGTGTTATTTTTGAATTTGCTGCTGACCGTCATCGCTAAGGTCTTAAAATTTATATTATCTAAAATCTAAAGGGACATAGGCTTTTGCCATGGCCTGAAGAGCAGCAGATCTACTCATAGGAGTAAGGACTACACAACTGCAGCCTTGTAAAACTGAGATTCAGGGATGAGACAGTCCCATCCATCATTTTTTTTTAATCAATACTACGCTGAATTATAAGCAAGAATGTATTTATTTTCCAAAAAGAAAAGTGCTAATAAATTCCTCTTGCTCTCCCATAAGTACCAGCAGAGATTGCTTTTTTGCTTTCACAGTGACACTTACTATAGTAAAGTAATTATTTTAGTCTGCCGTGTGTGCTACATTCTCAGGAATCAGGTTTGCCCTGTACCTGTCACTTGTTTAGCATCTTACTATGCTGAATAGATAGGATGTCACTGAGAAACTTGGGAACATTTAGAATGTTTTAAAATACATTAGGCAGAGGAGCTTAAACTCACCTTTCTATCATTTGGTATCTTCTTGTTCTAGTTTTTTTTTGCCCTGGAGCACCAGCATTCATACTTTATTTACAGATCTGAACAGGTTTTGCCTTGTCAAATACTTTGCATTCCCTAATGAGGTGTGTAATGCCTCTTATGTAAGCTCTGGTTCTCGCTCTGCTAGGGTGCCTGGGCGTTCTGTTCTTAAATGGATTTCCCTGTGTTTTGCTTTTTACTGAAGAAATGGTAAAATAACATTTGGCTTCCCTTCTCACATCATGTACTAATCAAGAAAAAAAAAATCAACCTACCTCACATAATTGGTTTGGTTATGTGGAATGAATAGCAGAGCTTCATTTTTGATAGAAAATCAAAAGAGGACCTCTGTAAAGAGGACAGAAACTCTCCATAAGGAAATGAACTGTGAGCATATCACATAAATTACAAAATGGGCACTACATAACTGTAACTCTCAGTTACTCTCTTGAATAGTGTTTAAGGTCGGAAGGGACCTTTGTGGGCAGATGGTTTGAGCTGGTATGTATCAGGAGTCAGTTGTGCCAGAGGCCACATCATTTCACCTGGTAGCAGCAAGCCCTTCTCCTCTCACTCAGACAGAGCCCTCCAACATCAGTTTAGAGAATTTGGATGCTGGTGGGTAGATACACCAGCAGGTCCGAGCGAGGTGCAGTAACCTGAGGGGTACCTAGCGGTACACCCACAAGGGCAAGGGGTGGGCGAGTGTCAAGTCATGGTGACGGCTCACGGACAGGCCAGCTGCGCAGGACAGCCCTGCTGCGTCCCCCAGAGCACATGCACTGCATGTGTGCAGCACGGTTTTCAACCCACAAACATGGCATTTCTAGCTTTCCCAAAGTAGTTTAGACAGATGTTCCCCTCCAACCTTGTCAGTGTGAAAAAGTATTGAAAAATGAAATCTCAAAAGTTGTTAAAACCACAGAAAATGTGTAAACTTACAATCTACTACTGAGAGAGAGAATCACAGCTCCATGATCCAAGAGGGCTGAGCTGAAGCTGGATGGATGTCTGTAGCAGAAAAGGGATTCATTGATTTGTTCTGGTGAAATCTTCATTAATGCCATGATGGACTAGATATATGATCTGAGCCATTTCTATTTATGGACTGGCTTTACGATTCATATTTTATGGGTTTCCTTCCAGGCAAATCTGCACTGATTGGTTCATTAGCGTCTTGTCAGGAAAGCACTCGAGAGGATATTCATCTGAAGCTCAAATACTGTGTCAATTAGCAGGCAGGGGTTTTGTACTGCAGAGTTCAGAATGTACTTGGCAGAAGAAATGCAAATAAACCTTTTATCAATGAGAAAAGTCTAAAGTTGTAAATACAGACACTTCAGCCCTCTAAAAAATGTAAGTGTAAAATATTTTATGAATGACAGTTGTTAATCCTGCGTTTTGCATAAATGATTAGAACAAAACTTTACTTTTATAGCAAATAAGTGGGTATTTATTTGACAGTGATGACATACTTTGGAAAGAAACAAACAAGCTAAAGGTCTATCCTGCTCTATGGTGCAGAGGCCAATGACGGGAGAGGTCGCTCGCTGGAAGCTAACGACAGCTGAGCACGCTTTTTTGGAGACACACCCCTGGAACACTCTGCCTGGCAGCAAAACGCCGTGGGAGAGTCTGGTTTCACTGGCATGAAAAAATCATAACTTCTGCATGTGTTCATCATGTGAATGTGTGAAGTCATTTCCTTTCAACAGAGTAGGATAAAACTGTGCATTCAGGAAACTATGCCTGGGATTTAAATCCAGAGATCATGGCAATGCATGATGGCATTCTCACTTTGCGCCTAGTCCTGCCAACACTGCTGGCCTCAGTTCTTGCTGCTCACTGCTGACTGAGTCTCTGTGGCTATTCTCCTAAGTATCATATTTGGTGGAAGGGCTTTCATTTCTTAGGTTAGTTTCTGAACATTTTAAATTAAAGCAAACACCTCAGTTTTTCAGTCCATGAAAGGAAATTGGCTTACATGCAGTTACATTAAGGTCTCAATTATCACTGTCATAAACCTTTTTCAACCACTTATGCTCTTTAGTGTACATATAAAATGCTAGGAAGTAGCAATAGCAGTGTTTCACACACATATTGTAGGTACATTTGGCTATGCTAGCTTCAAAGTTGGAGACAATGAAGACATTTAAAATTTCTTAGTCAAAAAGAGCCACCAACATGAATATATGAGATGTGAAATCACGGTCCCATTGGCCACATTAATGCTGCTCTATTAGATTGCTTCAGGGATTGACTGGGAAAGGCAACCTGAGCTGAAGTTCACATGCACATTTCATGCCCTTACATTACTTTCCACATGTCCACCTCAGCCTGCCGCCGCCTCAGCAGAGGTGACCAGCACCTGGAGCTGCTGTGCAGGTCCTTCAGGAGATGGCGGGGTGAGACTCTTCCTGTGCGTGTGCTGAGTCTGTTTTTTAAAACTTCATTGTGGAACTGAGTCATAAGTGAGAACATATGTTGTTGTGTGATAAACACGTTGGGCAGGACTGAAACATCAGGACTGAGACGGAGACTGATGGCATTTAGTCATCTAATGCATGCGTAGACGAGGTGCCTAAGCTCCCATTACAGTTGGTGAAGATCCAGCCCATAAATCTCAGGAGAGGCGAGCGCAGCATAGGAAGTGGAGTCTGGAGGGCGAGTCAGCCCACCTTGAGAAAACAGTGAGAAACTGTTTATTTGCCCTCCTACTAGTGCCGATAATGAGCCTGTTTCTTTGAGATGTCCACGGTGACCCTGCCTGAGGAATACACACACCTAAGTCTTCCAGATAGGATGCAAAAGGAGACCTGAGCATCCCTGAAGGAGCTGCTGAACTCAGGCAGAAACCTTCAGGACATCTTAATGGGCAAGGATGTGCAGGAGTTCCTGGAGGAAAGAGGCCACAAGCTGTTGTGAACAATCCCTGCTACAAAGCTGTGGACTGAGTGAAGAGTCACCAGAGATCGGGGAGGGGAGGAAGAAAGCCCATTCTGCAACGGAATAAACCGCCACCTCCCAGACATGAGAGAAAGGCCTTACTGCCCGAAGGGGTGTCAGCCTGAGGATGACACTCGTGATGGTGACCAATGATCCAGGTCCACGGATTGTAGAATGCGACATAACAACCAATCATGAACTAAGTTTGTCTTTGAATTGAGCTTAAATGCATGCTATTCGGGCTGAATAAATGAGCTTGATGATAACTCACATTGAGTGAATACTTGACTCTGGCCATCTCCTCCGGCACAAGGACATCAACATTTTGGCAACTGAGTTAAGCCTTGGAGATTTGCTGACTGCAAACCCAGATTCACAGCTCCAGTAAAACTTTGTAACTAGGTCCTCCAGATACCGAAGTTTCGCACGGAATGCCACCTTTGCTTCTAGTGAGAACTGAAAGCCACTTTTTCAGTCTGAATAATGTTATGTTTGTAACACACATAGGGCATAGACACAAGACGGTTTTTCACAGCCAACAGGAAGGCCTCTCTCCCCTTTCATCACAGGGGAACTGCCAAAGGCCCTGAGATGAAGCTTGCTTCTTCCCTGCCTCCTTGAAAAGCTCTGTAAACCTAGACTGAAATAAAGACTAGATGAAAGACAGGCAACAGAAGGAGAAATCTCTCTAGCTGTGGCCCTTCACAAAATCTGGCATGAGGTTTACCTGTGATGCAGGAAACCTTCCTCCAGCCTGACATTCAATTGTGAATGTACCAGATAATGAGCACAGATACTCTTCTGGGATCGGAAGACTTCAAGGGGACCTCCCAAGCCTGAGCCGGTGGTGAGGCATCTCTTGATAAGCACATGGCCTTATGCAAGATGAGTTTGCAGCCTAGCACAGCCCCAGACCTGCTGCCTCAATGTGGGCAGTGACAAACGAAAGGAGTGGGTGCTGTACCCCATCCCCACCATGCACTCCCAGGTCTAGCTGGAGCCTCCCCAAGTGCATAGCAAAATGAAGGCAAGAGGGTAGTTAAAATGTATTTTTAAAGAAGTTTCTTAAAGGAATACTGTGCAATGCAAATGTAGCCATTGAGATCAGTGGTAAAATTAAACATAGATCAATATTTCACGTGTTCTTTTGCTTTGTGCTGTGACCCTGCATTTGTTGTATCAGTGACAATGCTTCATGTGCTTCAACGCCTGGGGCAAAATCCTGCAAGACCAATAGAAACACTGGTGCAAACATGCCTGTTAATATATCTCAAAAATTCTGGCTTCTGGGAAGCTACTGCAGATATTCTTGGCAGAATATGGCATGGAGGAGTGTGACGCAAATTACTCTTTATCCTGGAAAGTTAACATGGTACTTCTTTGCCTTAAAAATAGCTATCAGTTCTACATCCTTATGTAAAAAAATCTCCCTGATAAGAGGAAAGAATGCAATTCATATGACTTTTAGATTCTACTAACACATTTCTTAACAAAGCAATTAATACAACTATATCAAATTAACTGGCTATAAAACTTATGAGTATAGAGGATACTATGGAACCGCCAAGCTGTATATAATCCTTTCAGTGTAACAAATATAACTTTCTGACAGAAAGAACCAGTATTTGTTATTTTATAGGCTGGTTCTCATTATCATAAAATTCATTCAGGTCCATAGCTTATATACTGAAACCTACCAGCTTTGCTGGGGAGAAAAGTGTTCATTTACCTTTTGTGCAAATAAATGATTGCTGAGTCAGTGCAATGTGATCCTATGAAACAGAGACAACGTGGCTGAGAAATTTTCAAGGACTAGCTCTGGGATTTGAGGAGTGTAATGTTTTAGACATGCAAACTGTTATCAAAAAGAAATGCAAACAATGTTTGGGCTTTCTTTTGGGGACAAAAATCAAGTTCTTCAGAAGATGTAAGAAATGAAGTAAAATTGAGACTATAGGCAAGAGAGAACTGAAGGTGGCACTATAGGAACAAACAATCCTCTTTCAGAAAAGAGCGTTGGTAAATATGTGCTTGCTTCTTCTCTTTTAAAAGAGAGAGAAAACTGTCAAACACGAGCCATATCTTCATGAACATTTTCCTCCATTTGTGCTCGTGAGTAAACTTCTGTCCCTCTTCCTCAGACCAGGAGGCCTTTAAGGGAGCATCAGGGCAGCCAGTGTCGCTGGTGCAGCACATTTGCTATGTGCCCTGCAGTTTGCAGACGGCCAGCACTACAAGCTGGCTGAGGAGTCAGCTTAGCATCTGAAAGGATGATCACACATGGCAAATTACTACCTAAGTATTGCTGTTTTAACTCGCTGGGCCTCATTTCAGAGAGAGACGCCATATATGCAAAGGCCTATCCATAGCCATAGCCATAGTCATATTGAGATCTTACACTTTAGTGTAGATAGGCAAAAATATTTCTTAACACAGAATCTAAAATGCTGTCTGTCATATGTACTTTGAGGTTGTAAAATACTCTTGATAGTCTAACTCTAAATAGATGTTGGCTATGCTGGGATGCAGGGAAAAGGGCTTTCTGTGAGATACTGCTTTTTGCAAGAAATTGCAACAGTTTGCAGAGAGGTTTATGATTTCAGAAACTATGGTCTCAGACTTTAGAAGTGTTCAGTACTCACTTTGGGCACAGGACAAGCATAAAATCCTAGCTGTTGCAAAGTATGTATTAGCAATTTGACCACAGAGCAAGCACCTATTTTAAAAAATTCAAAATATTACAGACCAGATGCACATATGTCAGAAATAAAGTCATGGATTATAGCCAGTATGCAGCACCTGCCATAATGCTGGTTCATTGTATCAGAATCTTTAAGACCCAGGCTATTGATGAAGATCTCCCATCCTTCTCAGATGTCAAGAATCAGATTCACTTATTCTGAAAAGTGTCACCTGGTCTGGCAGCCAGCATGCAGTGAAGGAGCAAAGGAAGGTTTTACCTTCCTTTTGGATTTGGTGCATTTAGTGGATGTCTTTATTTTGCTTGCTGACTTGTTTCTGTAAGTTAGTTTTGGCTGTTCTGAAGGTTCAGGATCTTATGGCCACAGGTCTCTTCTAAAGGATCAGTGATATGAGAATGTCTAATCACAGATAAATCATCTATCTCTGTAAGCAGAACCAGACATGGATGGCTTTGAAAGTCAGGAAGGAGACTCTGAAGTGGACTCACTTCAGTCAGGAATCACAGGCCAGGAGCTCGTGATCAGTGTGAGACTGACCTTCCTGCAGTGGCAGCTCTAATAATTTTAGCAGATGGGGATCCTAGCAGAAAACTCTGGTAAACATGTGTGTGTGCATATGTGCCTACAATATAATGGAAGTTTAAGAAAACAGTATCATACAAAACAGGAAAAGGTAGCCAGCAAAAGCAGCCACGGTCAGCAAAAGCCCCACCAAGAACGAATATGCAAAGGTTTCACAAATGCATGAGGACTCTGTAAGACATTTAAGCACTGTAAAAGCAAACCTTTAGGGAAACTTGTTGTAGTGAGTTTCCAGATCTTGTATCTTATTACCTGCTGTAACAAGCTTGTTCAAGTTGCCTCCTGTGGGACAACCCGCAAGGCCTGTATAAGGTTTCTACAGAGGAGGTCAAGGTCCCTTAAGTGCATTATGGCACTGCTAAGGCAAACAACAAGGAAAGATTGTAGCAGGGTTTACAAGGTTGTGAGGACAGAGACCTGTGAGCCCAAGGCAAGAGCCATTCCTGCCTTCTTGTCTGTATTTGTCTGATGAACGGAGAGTTATATTTGAAGCCATGTAGGGCGTCCTTGGACCACAAAGCTCTGTTCCAGGACACAGTACACTGTTCTTCTGGAGGTCTGGCACTGTGGGAGGGAAAAGTAAAGCTTTTCAGTGGGAAACATAGGAGGTTTCTCCTTCCAAAGCTAATGATATGTCAACAAGTGCTTGAGAGATTTCCTTTGTGTATGGAAATATCCAGGTTCTGTTACCCAACCGAGATTTAGGGCCCACAGCTTCCTCTTAAGCTTCTGACACCTCCTAAGCTTTTGACAGCTGCCCAGGCTGTCAAAAAAAAAAAAAAAAAAAAAAAAAAAAAAAAAAAAAAAAAAAGGACAGGCAGCACAAGCACATGCTGTATTTTTTTTTTTTCTATAGAGGTCAAGAAAAATGTGTAGACATGAATCTGATACCAGCTCGGATACTGCCCTTTGATACAGATTTCCCTCTTTCAGTAATTCTCACTCGCGGTCATGATGAGCACATGTAGATACCAAATCTTCACCAGTGAGCCCCCACATGAATACATTCTTATTGCACAGTTATATTTCAGCTGCACAGATTATAACTCCTGTGAAAAATGTTTTATTTGCATGTGTAATGCTAGAACTACTGTGAAAATGTATCCAGTCTAGCTAATATCCAGCCTTGCTTCATGTAAGAATTAAGGCATTTGAATTATGAGAAAATAGACATCCTTTCTGTGTGTCATTTACTTCTCAGTCTCTCTCTGACATCCTCCTGTCCAACAAGTTCCATCAGCCTCAATAGGAGATAATTCATTTGTCAGTGTTGTGATAGTGACTGATTGTAAGGCAGCAGATAACATAATCTGCCTTTTAAAGTTCTGAAGAAAGTGTCCTTTCTATTTATTTCACTTGACCTGGAAAGAGCAAAGTGCTGCAAGCCTGCTGGTTTGATTGATTGCAGATATATATCCATCCCCCAGGCGTCTTGCCTATCAGTAAGTTACTTCTGAGTAGGGATGGATTCAATATGCAGGCTTTGTCCCTAATCTAAAGCAATGTGTAATAGAAAGGTAGACCTCAAGTCATAAGCTGCTAACAGCTATACATAAAGGTAGTCATTATGAAATAAAAGAAGCTACCCATTCAAAAGATTTGTTGAAATAAATTAAAATATGAAGTGGTGCTAGATGCATTTGAACATCCACCCCTTTCCTCTGTCAGTTGGTGACACTCATTTGCAAGGGATTTTAAGAAGCAGAAAAAGGCAATTCACTTATTCGGATGTTGCTTTCACCCATATTCACGAGTGACATCTGCCTTTCCAGTACTATATGAGGCTGAGGCTATGGCAGCTCTGCTGCCTCAAGGCAAAATTTACCATTAATGGGTGGAACTAGAAGATTTATAGAAAATTTTAAAATATGAGAACTATGAGAGAGTACTTGATAGTCTTGAAACTGTGGGTGTTCTATTTGGATCATAGATTGAGCAACGATGTATTTTGACTCTGATTTTGAGCCACCTAGTGGTAATATAACAAAAATATGATGTTCATGCTTAAGAGTTGTGAACATTTCTCAGCAACTGTGTACAATTTAATGGGACTAAACTCAACAAACTGAATTGAAACCCATGCATAATATGAGGAACCTGTGCTAATACTTAACTTTTTGTGATGGAGATTTGTTTATGTGTGTAGAAATTTTAACCATTTGCATCTTTTCTTAAAGAAGTTTTTTTTTCACTAGAAATAATGTCAATGCAACCTAATAACAGGGCATTAAATCATTCCCTCAGATTGATCCCATTGATGGAGAGTTCCTCCATCTCTACCAAGGCTTTCCTAAGGCACCTCTTCCTCCTGGGAACCTTTCTGGGGGCTGTCTGACTGGTGAGATGTTCAAATGATGCCTGGCAATGCATATATATATATAAATATATATCTGTGCGTGTGGGGAGGTCCAGCTATGGACATGACTGCCACTTCTGCCTGGCAGAGGTGGCAGCAGAGCTGCACCTAATGTCTGTCACCTTGGTGCTGTGTCCTCTTTCTGACGCTGAAGCAAGCCTGCGCGGAGAGACAGACCTTGGGCTGTAAAAATTTTTGGCCCTTCGATGGAGATGATTTGAGAAGATTGTCTAAAACATTCTTGCATTGGAGTCAGGAGGTGACTAGAGTGAATGACCTTGGCATTGATGTAGTGACCCTGGGCTTTATCATGGATGTTCTCAGCATTTCCTGATAGTTTTAATTCCCCAAAGCATCTTGAATCTATAGTTTAGTGTGAATGAATATTGATATCTGATCTTAAAAATAGATCTTAAAATCTTTTCCAAAATTGAGCAACTTATCCAAATTTTGCATCATATAACAGAGCTTGAATTAGCAGGGACTCTTACATTTCCATGTATCTAAGGAACAGCTACATTTTCCTGTCGTCTGGATGATAATCAATCACAAGTCCTTTCACACTCAAAGAAGCAAAGTTAATCACAGACCTGCTCAGTGGTCTGTGAGATACCTTAAAGCACCTCAGATATACTGTAGCTAATTTTAGGGTTTTCTAAATGGAAATTGTAGATCATAGTATCTTTCATTTTGTCCATGTTCTCATGTAATATTTTGTAGAGCAGTCAGATCACTAAATTCTTGTTGCTAATCTTGCACATTAGAAACTACAGTTCTCCTTCTGTTTGGTGCTAAATTCTTGAAGCCTGTCTAGTCATTGGCCATTCCCTGAAGGCCATGTTACATAAATTTTCTTTCATGTTCAAATATCTCGCTCAGTTCCCTAAACACAGCTTGCAGACACAAAGATCATGTAACATTAAAAAAAAAAAAAAAAACAAGAAAACCCAAAACTTTAAATATTGCATGTTACATTCTCAACTGAATTATCAAAACACACCTTCAGAAGAGGTGTGTATTCAGAAAAATAAATAAAATTGAAATTCTTCTGTCTTTAACATACATATTCTAGAAAAAACAGGGAAGAGAAAAGAAAAAGAAAAGCTTGAATGTTATGTCTTTAGTGCTTCCTGAACACAAAGACATTCAAATAATTCCCAGAGCATTTAGCAAAATACTCCTTGTATTCAGCCTTATGCAGGGAAGTCTTTAATTATCTTTGTAATTTTTATATGATACTTCAAGCTTCTAATAAATCATACTTTTATTTCATTTTTTTCCTAAACTTTATACTAGAAGCACTGGACCTATTAAGCTTAAAAGTAGATATATGAGCATCTTGTTATTTCTGGAAAAGCATAGGAAGGATTTTAGGAATTCCCTATAAAGTATAAGACGAAGGAACCGGCACAAGAACAGCCCAGATGGGAAGAGAAATTTAGCCAGATGTTTGTTACCATGTTGAGTTGCAGGGAAGCCAAGTACTAGGCTGGAGAGGTCTGGACAAGGAGAGGGCTTTCCCCCATCTGCTAAATGCAGAGGAAGACCCAACACTCCTCAGTTCCTGCCTGTGTGGTCTGAATTGAAACTAAGAACTTGTTGTGCCATCTGCTTTCAAGAAAGGAGTGAGAAAGTCAGATTCTGGCTTTCTATACAGTTGGTAGAGAGAGGTGTCAACCTGTGCTGTGCTCCCTTTGACTTGGAGTGAACCTTCTCTGCAGTCCCCAGGAGCTTTCCTGCTTTGCAGGGAGATAAGGGAAAGGGGCAGCAGTGAATGTGGGAACAAGCTGTTCCTCCCAGCCTGGCCACTTTCCTGAAGTGGTAGAGACCAGTTCCTTTTCCAGCAAATATGAAAGTGTTATGCACTATGTGGAATAGTAAACCCCAAATCACTGGTAGCTTAATCCACAGAAGGATTTAAGAGTATGAGTCAGACAAAATCACAAGAATAAACAGACTATCCAAGTGACTGAGGAAGATAAGCCCCATTGATTTTCTGTACTTTCAGGACAAGAAGGCAGTTCTTTAAAAACAGACTTTATCTCTTGCCAGAATTTATTTGTTCAGAGGCGACAGGGAAGTTCCCTAACATGTCCCAGATGTTGGCAGTGTGATGGAAACACCCACTGCATCAGAAGGGAAGTTTTAGAGTTGCAGTAATCCCAGGCCACAGCAGCAGAGTGATGGCAGTGGCTGTTTCAGTTGGCCCTGCTTCGGGTCAAACCGCCTTTTTCCGACCAGCGGACATGGGAAAGTTCTTTTTAGAGATGCATGCAGTGGACTTGGGCAGGCAGTTATAAATTCAGAAGGGAAAAGTGGATTTGTGAGCTTGCCACCTGGCCCTTTTTCACCCAAGAGAAGTACACACAATGCTGCACCACAGGCCCTCAGCAAGGAGGTTTGCTGAGGACCTTCTGATGTGTCTTTATGGCATCGCACCAGAGCAGGGTGTGTACCACAGTCACCTCTTTAGACCTCAAAGCAAAGAAAAATATCTGTGTTTTATTTTCTTCTTCCACCCATCCTGCCCTCAACGCTGGGGACTTTGATGTCCCTTACTGCTCGGTGGCAGCAGGGTGGCAGCACGGGCTGCAGAACAACGCAGCATGGGGTGGAATGAGCACTGGAGGAACAGTGGGTGCGGAGAGTCGGTGCCAGAGACGCATGGGTCTACATCAGGTCCTGAGAAAACTTTCCAGGATGCTCTCCCAGCCTCATGGGCTCGGGGTCACACCTGCACTTTTGCCTGGCTCCTCACAGCAGAGCACAGCCTTGGTTTGCATTAGGCAGCTGAGTGGCACCAAAATTAACCAGCAAAGCTTGACAGGAGCAGGGGCTGGAGCATAGGAGAAGAACTATATTAGTCCACAACAAAGTGTCATTTGTGGCAGAACTGTTATTTTTACAATGTGCTGAATTAATGTGGATGAGCAATTTCCGGACTCACATTGGTAACTGTGCAGGACACTGCACACAACATGGTCAACTTTATCATTTCAGGCATCCATTAGCCCCATTCCATTGCAGGGCATATAAAGGTCATTTCAAATGCAAGATCTCATGAAATTTGTCTTACATGACATACCCTCAAACCTTTTAGATGGGGCACACGTGCTGAATCCTAATTGCCAGCTTACTTCTATTTGGTTATAGGGAAAGCAGTAGTAACTCTCTGAATATATTTAGACAAGGAGTAAAGTTTATATCCCATCAAAGACTTACACAGACTCATATGTATGTATGTATATATTTATCAATCCAAAAATCACGGTAACACTTCAGATAACAGTATATCATATTTGACTGGTTATGCACAAAATCCTCTTCAGTGATTGCTTTCCAGAGACTATCACTGCATAATACCAGCCTTCTTTTTTATTTCTTGCTTTGATCTTATTCAAAATGTGTGTTGCTTGGTAGCGTCTGTTTTATAAATTGATCCACCTCACTCTATGTTACTGATCTGTCCTCATTATTTACCTCTCACCAATTGCTCTGCCTTCTGCAAACAGCTACAGGATAGATTTTACAAATTCTGTCTGTTCACTAAAGACAGCGTACTGCAGCTTTCTTGATCGGAGGGAACCACCATATTCAAACTGCAGACCACTAGCATATCTATCGGTACAAAGCCTGTCTGACTTTCCCAACAATAGTTCAGTGACAATGCTCACTGAATTGCCTTTCTTCTTGTGCACTTTACTTTTTCTGAAAAACATTGATAATAATGCTTCAGTTCACAATCCCTTTCCTAGAAAAACAAACTTAAAAAGAATAGGAAGCTCCATTGTTTAAAGAGAGATTGGTTTTTGCAATTGGATAGCCTTCTAATTGCACCCAAAGAGCAACAAGAAGGAAAAAAAAATGTACAGCTAGTTAAGAAGCAGCATTCAGACTTTATTTGGTTGAATAATGTTTTAACATTGCTAGACATGGCCAGACAATAGAGGCATGGATTGAACATCTTGGGGAAAACTCCTTCTCTGAAAGAAAAAAATTACAACCATATGATGAAAACAGTGACTATATGAGGCTTTAATTTGACATATTTTACATAAGTTTTCCTGGAACAGTTATTTATGTGTACTTTATTTTGTCAAGAGAGGTACCTGCAGGCTCTTTCACTGAGGGCCCCTATCTCTGGGCAATTTCACTCAAATTTCATAGAATCATAGAATCATAGAATCATAGAATGCCTAAGGTTGGAAGGGACCTCTAGAGGTCATCTAGTCCAA
>JAWLRI010000942.1:1031157-1052172 GCA_034781795.1 Crypturellus tataupa | reverse complement strand
GATCCCCTCCCTCGACCTGCTGGAGACGCTCCTCTTAATGCACCCCAGGATCCCATTGGCCTTCTTGGCCACGAGGGAACCCTGCTGCCTCATGGGCAACCTGTTGTCCACCATGACGCATATTTAATATTATACAAAATGGTCTCCAAACATACTGCTGAAACCGTGGCTAGAACCACATCTACATGGAAGACCACAATGGCATCTCTCTTCAGTCACCCCCCTCTTCTCTCTTTGCTGTCTCACTTTTGAGCCTTGCTGATTTGCTGATCAAAAACTTGCTGATTTTCTGAAACGTCTTCCTCTTGACTTAAAGATGCTTCTGGATTGTTTTTTTCTCCAGCCTGTATTTTTATTTCCCTTAATTCAGATTCCTACTTCATTCCCTGGATGGTATCTTCAGACAGCTTTGACACTACCCGCCTTTCTCTCAGCTTGCACAGACGGGTTTCTAGTAACTAGACTCAAGAGTGCACCAGATGTTCCTCAAGTGAAATCTTTAGTCATGTTCTAAGCCATGTGTATCTTGACTATTGCAGTTGTCATTTATGGTTCTCCTAAATCCTTGGTGTCTAAGCTCGAAGGTCTGAGGAATGCTGCAGCCAGGCTCCTCTTCGTCCTTGGACAATGCGTTGTCCTTGCACAATCCAGCATTGTCAGTGGCTGTCAATGTGTTATTTTCGTTAATATATATTTTCAGTAATTTTGTGTAGCCTTCATGTTTCCCAATTTAGATTAGAGGCTATGACTTTGTTTTAATAGACAGGCTCTGCTCTGCAGCACTATTTGTGCAGACTGTGCAGCGCTAGCCATCAAGTGTTTATTGTATTAGGAACCAAAGCCTAGATTTATGCTGCACATTTTGAGGTGACCCTGTTACCTCCTGGTTTGATGAACTTTGTATTTTTATGCTTCCTGTGGTCTGCCCTAGCTTAACTCACACTTAAGTCACTAAGCTGTTTCTTCAATATGGGCAAATCTCTCCTTCCTGGGAGCAAAACTTGTCTCACAGACCATTTTGTTACTGTCCCTGCCTGTAAATGGCACATGGTCATCTGCAAGAGAAACTGAAGATCTTCATAAGTTTCATGAATAGTGCTATATATATGTGTGTTTTCCTCCTCTGTACAAGCACATGTTGACTGCATTTTGATTTTCTAAGCCTAATCAATGAAATACAGACTCCATGTATAAGTGATTTTTTCTGGCTTCTCTTCTTTGGAAATTTTACAAACAATCTTTATATTCCTTTATGCTCAAACACATTACTGAATTAAGGAGAAAAGAATTAGAAATTCAGGGTCTAAGGGCAGGAAAGATGGCATAAGTCTCTCTCTCTATATAAAAGATATTGGTATAAAAGGAAGAACAAAAGTATTGATGAAAAGCTTTCTCCATTGCACTTCATTCATATTCTGTTATGCTTAACGGAGGCCAGGAGGGAACGTAGCATGGGAAAAAGCATACTGAATGTGCAGGAAAAGGAAGGAGGAAGAGGCACGAGATCTGAGAGGTGAGACGAGGAGGTGCTCAGTTGGCTCTGGGGGCAGAGCCTGTGAGATCTGTGCAGATGAAGGAGGGCGCCTGCAGGCAGGAGGCAGAAGTTGGGGTGTGCCTGAACCTGCACTCTAACTGTGCCTGCACAGGCAGAGGTCTTGGGAGGTTCTGGATGACAGCAGGAAAGTGAGCAAGCGTTCAGCACACACCTCTATCTCCAACTGCTTCCTTCCGAGTATGGAGTGCATTAAAGAATAGAAAACTATTCTCAGTGGAGATTTACTGTGTATTATACAAAAACTGAACTGTTGTAATAGCAACTGCAGCTGACTACTGCTTCTAAAGACGTGGTGTAAATCTAACTTTTAGTGCCCAATATAGTAAACACTTAGCAATAGCACGGCAGAGTGTGCACAAACAACCTTGCAGAGCACAATCTGCCTGCTAAGAGAGAGAAACAGTCACTAATCGGCATTAGAAAATATGATGGCTACACAAAATTATCTAAAATACTTTTTATACAAAACAGACTTACCAGGCATATAAACCTGTCTTGCTACAAGATGTTATCCTGGTCCTGCAGCACCACAAAATGATCCTATCAAACTCTATAGCTGTTTGACTTGATACAAAAATACACACATTCCTATAACTTCTGTATAGAAGTAGTGCATATTTACAGTAATTACCTTAATTTTGCAATTGCCGTGAATAATTCTCCTTCCATGGTATTTGAAGGTGCTGTTACTGTTCCCTGCTCTACATATTAGGCATACAGAGGACAATGCAGCATTTTCCTTATTGTACAAGGCAATTATATAGAATTTAATTGTGACTACTGAAATGTCCATATAAAGTGTATCTAATTGTAGATAAATTAACTGAGACTAGAAAAAAGAAATAAGAAAAAGGACCCTGCATATAATTGTAGTCATGTATTGCATAAGACCTAAAATATATTTTTCTGATTCTCCAGGTTTTATGTCTTTTCCTCACTAAAAGTAGCAAAAGATATTTTATTTTTTCTGCTTGACAAAAAGGGTATGTTTTTAACATGTTACTTCTCTTGAAAATGTACATAAAGACATTCAGATCTCTTTAAAGTGAAAAGATAAATAGTGAAAAAGAATTTTCTTTAAAGTCTGATGAATGAAAACAGATAGTATCTTTATGCTAATACTTGTAAGAAGTGTCTGAGAATGCTCAACTTGGACATTTCTAGCAGCTTAAGTTGGGCTGGATGGAACTGAGCAAAATCAATCAGTGGAATTGGTTCCCTTCTGAAATTTGCCATATTTTAAAAATAAAGTTTCCTCCATAAATACATTTTCCACTAGGCGCAAGGAACTGGGAATAGGCAGTTGATCACAGCATCACATAAATGCTACGTCTGCACTAATTAATCAAGCATGCCCGAGACCATTGCCTGGCATGGAGTCAACTGGTGCAGAATTTGTGCAGAAACAGCTGTGCTCACTCCTCGTGCCCTCGGGACGAGGTGGTCACCTCTAGCCTGGTCACCGGGAATGAACCTGGGCTGTGCTAACTCCCCAAGCACGTTGAGAAGCTGCCTGAGAGAGCAGCAGTTGGCACAGGCCAGCCTTGAGCTGGAGACAATTAAACCAAACCCAGTTCCTGTGCCGGGGAACATTCCCACACGCTGTTCAATTAACTAGCATTGACATAACAAAAGAGACGGTTTGAAAATAATAGTTGCATATGTGTGCATGTGTAAGTATGAAAAAAACTCAAGGTCTAAAATTTTTATCATCTTTTTAAATATACACAGATAAATCCTGCAGCCTTTGCCTTTGAAACTGGTCCTACAAAAGCTCTGACTCTGAGGGTCCCAGCCTGCTGCCTGGGTCACCCCTTGAGGATGATGGGCTGCCCAGTGGCGTCAGCGATGCAGCGGCTCCAGCAGCACCGAGAAAGATGCAGTTCTTGAAAACTCTGCCCTGAGCAGATGGAAGTTTCTATCCAAGAAGTAAAAACTGCATCTTTTTCTTCCAAAGGTGAAAAATTGGCCAAATCTGGGTGGATTTCCACAGGCAGAAAAAGTACAGCTCAGGAGCAGGAATCTGCCTTTATGTCAAAACATGTTACCTTTTCTTTCCAAAAAGAGATTTCTTAACATTGATAAAAAAATGTATTTTTTTAAGCCTTGTTCCCTGAAACAAAACATTTGAGCAGCAACATTCAGAACAGGCAGCAGCAGTAACAAATACTGCCCAAGGCAAGTACACTGCACAAAAAATTTTTAAAAATTTGCTTTTTTTTTTTTTTTTTTTTTTTTTTTTTTTTTTTTTAGCACATTTGTAAAATGCTGCAATAGGAGAAATTGCCCTGTGAACCCCACCTAGCATATCAAAGTATTCCCATAGGATAGGCAATTTTGGATTTACCAGAGTCAGCTCAGTTTAACAGAGAAGACTTGCTGTTTCAATATCACATTTGAAATGTTTATATGAATGCTGGAAATCCCACATAATCAAGCCCCAAGTTTCCCTGCAGCTGATTCTTCCACCCCAATGCTATGATGTAGCCTAAAGTGATGCAGCTGATTGACTAGCAAAATGTGCTAGTAACTTTGATTAGCTTCATTTATTTGCATATAATTATTTGTTAATTTCTCTGCAGTAATTAGAACGATGGCACATTGCTGACATGACTTTTTAAACAAGAATGCATTTAGTGCTGTTCAAACATATTTTGTAATTTCTAGCCATTGTGATCCATAAAGATGAATCAGCTACATGAATTGTATTTCTCAGATAAATAGGTAACTCTAGATTTTAAGGAATCATTATGGAGGAATGTTGTTATGAGTGTACATATTCAAAATCCAGAAGACATTTCTCTTAAGACTTTATTTCAGTCAAGATAGATCACTGTTGTCAGGCAGGTAGGAGTTGTTGCCTGGTAAATACGGAGCTGACCCAAACTCCTGCACTCAAATAGTCCCAAATAGATTAGAAGAAAATAAAAACACACAAAATAAAGCAGGCCATAGTATCTTCATAAACATATTACTAGTTCCACCTGCAGCATTTAAGTCAATTTACTAAAGTTAGTAAATTACCACTCATTACACATATTGCATTTTGGTCAGCAAGTTTGTCTGTTGAATATCTGTGTTGCTCCTCCTCCCTTTTTTGTTTGAGTTGTTATGGTAATGTTATTTTAAAACTATCCAAAGTTTTAGATAGTTTTAAATGCTATTTTTTCTTTGTCTATTTTAAACTGCATACATCCTATGGATTACTGTGTGCTAACACCTAACATATTTTTTTTTTCCAGAGCTGCTCTGGATATTAAATTTTTTTCTTATCTCTCATTAGCATCAGGTTAGAATACAGTGCAGAAGCAGGTATTGTGAGCATGTGCCTGTGAGACAGAAGGATAAAGTCAAGGACAAAACCCCTGTACATTCTGAAAATCATGACTGGACAAATATAAACTTTCCTGAATGCTTTATCGGCCACCTGCCAATTTTAAATAGAAGGCTAGCAAACAAGTGAAGAAACCAATCAAAGTCAGCATTAATGCTGCTGCCTAAACAGTTTAGCTGTCTTTGGTTCATTTCTTCCACAGCAACTGCTGACTGTGACTATGGGTAAGTTGGACAAGAATGAAGGTCATCAAATGAGAAATATCTTAATAATTAAGGGCTCAATATGTTTTACAAATTCACCTCCTTCTGCATCTGCTGACAAACAGCTGTGAATCAGTGATATCCTGTAAAATAAATTAAGGAGCCTTCAAGGCTCTGCTATCAATCTAAATATGGAAGTCGAGATGCAGAAAGAGGATGAAACTCTTAATTACTCTCCCATACTTGCAGTATAATCAGACCTGTCTACCAGGGCGAGCTGCACTAAATCAATTGAATTGTGATATAACCTTGCACTCCATGATAACATTAAACTAGAACTAAAAAAAGCCTTGTCATTGTTATAAGCAGGAGTGGTATTTTTAAGGCACAGAATCAGCAGGCTCTGCTCTTCAAAACAGGGCCCTCAACACTTAATTAACTATAATACATTATAAAACATTTGTTAAGGTTTGCGCATACATAACAGCTGATCTTGCCGCAACCAGCCAGCTCTTCCTCTGTTGTCCTGAGAACAGTTTGCTATTGGAGCTCTTTTTCCAGCATACTTACCCATGGGTACAATGTTAAGTACTTGTTTTAATGCAAATGATGATTTATTAAGTAATGAAGTGATACATTTTACACTTTCTGTATTGACATATCGTAAAGCCTGAAAAAAGACTAATCCTGAAATAGAAATCATATTTTTCCTTTGTGAAGTGAGGTGACTATTCATGACAGTCTAGCTGAAAATTTATGTATAATATCAGCAGTCACTTAAATGCTGTGTTTGGACAGATAGCAAAATTTTGTTGGGTACGTATTTAAATCTCAGTGGAGCTTTTCTGAATGTCGCGTTAGTAGGTAGCAGCTTAAGAGGTACGCTTTTAGCCAAAGATTCTTGTATTTTTTAATTGTGGGGAAGCAAAACAGAACCTCTTCAGGTTTTTATACTTTTTTCTTCCAGATGAATCAAGGAAATGCAGGGATACAAAAAAAGAAAAAAAAAGGAAAAAAAAAAAAAAAGAGAAAGACCTTAGCTGTATGAATTTAGCTGCCTGAATAACACTTTGGTTAAAAAAATGAGTAAAGTTTCTGTATCACTTCTTGCTTCATCAAGACATAGTTATTCTGCCCTCAACTCTTATTCCTACTTCATGTATGTTCCTATATTCTTGAAATATTAGAAGTATCAGTAGATAATATCTTAACTCCCAAACTTCGAGTAGGAAATACTAAAATGAAGAAAAATCAAAAATTTCAACCTAACAAGGTGGAAAATGTGGCTTTTTCTTTTCTTCAAGGCCTAAAAGAGACATGGGCCTGCTGCAGTCCCTCACAGCAAGCTGCAGAAGTTATGTGAAGGGTCTCCTGTCCTAAGCCAGAGCAAACCCAGCATCAAGCAGGACGCTTACACCTTTGTTTACTCAGACAGCTTATAAACTCACCAACCTGCCGCTCTCTCCTGCGCATCTGTTTTTTGTCCATCCTCATTTTGGTAGCCTTCCACTGTTGACATGGCAGTTGCCTTGATAAACTATAGAGAATAACTTGTATTTCATCATTGCTAGGAGTTATTCAATATGTGTTTGGGTTGATTTGTAATATTGCGGCCTAGATTATTCACTTTGGGTTCTAGAGAGAAGAGAGATGAGTTTAATTTGCCAAGGACACTGAGGAGAAATGATCATTGCAGCAGAGAGTTCAGCTCTGACCTGCACTGTGTCTACCAAGAGGAAGGCAAAGGCAAAATACATTAGAGGAATTCTCATCTGCTTTGCAGTTTGGGTAATCACTTGCACCTGTGCAAAGCAAGGGTCCAAGCCCCTATTCTCCTTCTGCTCTGCCTGAGTGTGTGTTACTGCATAAAATACAAGAGGGAACATTTGGCCTAATGACTGTGTTTCTGCTGAAAACAAAATCTGTCAAGTAAAGACAAAATACTGTACTGAAAAAACTTCACACTTTCTGCATCTGTTTATTATGAATTCTGTCTCATAAAGAAGGCAAACTTCATACCACTGCATAAATGAGAAAGCTGCATGTTTTTGTTTTTAAGTCCAACACAGTCTGTACTCAAAAATATTCTGTTAACAAAATATGACCACAAAAATGTGATAATTTTTCTCACTCCTATTTTATCTTATCACCATTTGTCAATCTCCAAACAATTGCAACACAATAAAGCAGCCCCCTGTGCTTCCTTCTATTAAACAGGAGGAGGATATTAGAGGAGGTCAACTGTCTCCTTGACTTTTTGTCAGCACAGTAAGAACATCAGAATTACGAAAATGTCCAAACTCAATCAAATGTTCATTAGCATTCTGAGGAGTCACTTCAATTAAAGAAAACTCTTATTTTGTCTGCCTCACTGGAGAAATACAGACTAAAACTGGAATATAAATGTGACTATATTTTATGATGATTTAAGGTGACAATTTTCCTATTTGCAAATGGTCCAGGAAAGGGTCACAGTTTAACATCAATTCACAAAGTGCAAGTTCAAAAACATGTCATAACAATTTGCAGGATGTTTTTCAATTATCTGGCAAAGGACATGAGAGAGTTTTCTTGTATTGTTTCATTTTTATATGTGGATCTATGTGCTGCTAGTTCTGAACCCCTAGCTGTCAGAATTCTTAAATTTCTATTGGAATGTTCTCTAAAACAATAGCAAGAAGCTCCAGCAAAATTTCCTTACATTTTGAAACCTCTCCAGACGGGCTTTTTCTTCCCACTGATGGGACAAATATGCTTAACATTTTCCATTTGATCTCAGATAAACTAGCAAAGCCAAGCCCTTAAGACCCTGATTTTCAAAGTGCTTAGCACTCACAACTGTAGCTGAAGTTGATTGAAACTGCTGGAGCACTCTTGTCTCTGAAAATCTGAAACAATGTCTGGGGAGAATGAAGCTTGGGCCTTAGAGGCTATCTGAAGAACTGAGGTGGGATAATTCGGCACGTATCCCAAAGCCGGTGATCAGTTTAGTCTTTAAGTTCTGCTGTTGTAATTTCTCTGATTACATCTTAATGCAGTATATAATGTCCTATGTGGTTAGGATTGTCAATGAGCTCTAGATATCTGGAGTATAAATACAAGGGTACTGCCTGCCCTGAGGGGTGTTCTAGGAGAGGGCGTAGGTAGCAGGAAGCACTTTGCCGGCGTAGGTACAGACTGAGCTACCAGACTGGTCCTCCTCCTCGCCTGGGATGCGTGAGCCAGACCTGAGTAAACTGGTAGCTCCTCTTCTGGTTGTACTGACACCTACCAGCCTCTGCTCCCCACTCAGGTGGGTGTCCTTTGTATCACACGCAGTGCGTAGAACAACAGAAACGAAGCCAGGGATGTTTGCAACTCTTAAATTTCTTTCCATGGGAAGGCATTTGGAAAATAAGTTGTACGATATTACTAAGGTTAATTATTGTCCTTTCTTTTCATTCTAAACTTCTCCAGATTGCTCCATCTTTATCAATTTCAAGGACAGAAAGTATGGAGCTTTTAATGAGTTTCAGTTCCACCCAGCCTATCTAACAGCAAGATTATGGAATGCCTAAGGCTGGAAGGGACCTCTAGAGGTCATCTAGTCCAACCCCCCTGCACACGCAGGGTGACCTAGAGCACATGGCACAGGGCTACATCCAAGCAGGTCTTGAAGATCTCCAGAGAAGGAGACTCCACAACCTCTCTGGGCAGCCTGTGCCAGGGCTCTGTCACCCTCACTGTCAGAAATTTTTCCTGAAGTTCCTGTGGCACTTAAGGAAAAGTGCAGATCCTGTGGATCTTGAAAGTCTGCTTTTTTTCAGAGTTGAGCACTTTCTTCTTCAGCTCAAGACTACAGAACCTGGTGGCCAAGTGTACATCTCAGTCTTGCCTGTCAGAGATCATTACAAGATCTCTGTAACTGAAAATCTGTAGTTACTGCGAACTTATCAAATAAGATTTATACTACCACCCAGGTATTTGTTGCAGTTAAAACTAAATACTAGAAAACAGAATGAACTTATTGTATTACTTATTTGTGGTCCCCACATACTCATCATTTTGCAGACCTTTCTTTTAGTCTTATCCAGTCATTTATTTTCAGACTGAAAAGGCGTAATCTATTTAATCATTTCTGATGCAGAAGATATTGTCATCTTGAGCTTCCATCTCTGAATCCATCAGCTCTTTCATCTGTTCCACACCTGCTGTGTGCTTTTGAGATGGGTGAACCAGAACAGCCCACAGTATCAAGATGTAGGTGCAGTGCTTTTATGCCTGGTGCTATTCTATCTTTCTCTTCTCTATACCTTTTCTAATGATTCATAAAATTCCATTTGCCTTCTTTGTTCCTCCTAAGCATTGAGCTGACATTTTCATGGACTGTCTACTAGCTTTCCAAAATCTTATTCCTGAACTGTGATGATAATTCAAAGGTTGTCATTATGTATGTAAAGTAAGGGTTGTTTTTCCCTTGTGCACTACTTTGCACTTATCTAATTTAAATTTCACCTGCAATGTAATCATCCAGTCAGTCTGTATCTTGCAGTTCTTTTTTTTTTATGATAACATTATAAATTCTTATCAACAGAAAAACTTGCCCTCTCCCTATTCTCATAACTTTAGTAGTGTGCTGAAGATCCATCACACAGCCCAGTAAGACTGTACTGGTACCTCCCTGTATTGAGAAAGTTGGCAGTTTTTTCTTATCTTTCATTTCCTAAATCTTAACTGGTTATTCATCCCCTCTGGCAGCACAAGTGTTTGAAGAGCTTTTGGTTAAGAATATTGCTAAATGCCTTTCAGGAATCCCAGTAGGCTAAATCACAATCAGTGTGTGCAGAATGGGATAGAAATTGCTCATTCGCTGTCTCTTGCTGAACATGAATTAGGGGACATTGAATGACAATACTAGAAGGCAAATTTAGAACAAAAAAGCAAGATTATTCATGCAATGTCCATACATAATGTGGATACAAAAAGATTTTGTGGATTCAAGGGACAAGCTGGGCAAGTTCACAGATGACAGTAAATTGAGAAATTGTGTCTGACTGAGGAGTTCTAAAATTAAAAATGATCAGAGATCCCAAGTGTATTCAGCAAGATCATCATATACATTTGCAGTGATCTTCCCCTCTTCTCTAGCCATTCACTTTTGGAGACAGTACACTGTGTTAGACAAGGCCTTAGTGAAACCAGTACATCTCTTCTTTTACACCTGTGTCTTGGAGGCCTTCAAAGAACTCACTTCATTTGGGAGGCAACTTTTCTTTACAAAAGACACCTCTCCAGGTTACTCCACTGATCCCAAATTCCACTGGTTATTTTCTTTAGTTTCTTTCTGTTCCCTTGATACAGGTACCAAAGCTCTTAGCCTGTAGCTTTTCAGATCCATTCTGTAACTTTTTTAAAAAACTGTTATGACAGGGCAACTCTAAAAGTTTCACTGCTTCCTTTAGTAGACCAGCTTTTAAATCACCAGGCTTGGATATTTGTTACCTTAATTTTGACAATCTGTTATATAGGTTCTTCTAATGAACTCCGTTTGAGGCAACTCCTCTGACATAGTCCCAGTGAAGATGGGTTCTGGCCTGAAATTTCCCAGAACTACTTCAAAGCTGCAAAAAAATATAGCATTTTCTTGCTTTGCTTTATATTCTATGAAAGCTCCTTTTGTACTTTGATTAATTAAAAAACCTACAAACTCTGTAGCTTCCTGTTCCTGATGTGTTTGAAGAAATGATAAATTATGATGTTTTATGTCTTCTGAAAATTGTTCCTCAAACTCTCTTTTTTTTTTTTTTTTTTTTCTGCCCTGAAACTGGCAAGCGGGAAACTTTGCTTAAGACATTCATTTTAATCTTTGGTAAAGTAAGGAAAACACTTACTGATTTGCATAACTATGCATGAATACAGATTTGCAACTGAATACACTTTTACACTACATGACTGACCAAAAAGACCGTGGCAATATGTAGAAGTTTGCTTATTGTCACTCTGCTCATAATCTTTCTCTTCTTGTCATCTTTCTGCTTTTGACTTTGAAGATTTGCTTTCACTCTAGAAGGTTATTATTCCTATCTATTTTTGAGGTCACTATCTTTCATAAAGTGTCTCTAGTAGGACTATTAAGTTTTCCAAGTTTATGAAAATTAATAATTATTGATATTTTGTTCTTCTAGGATTCTCACAACATTTTTTTTTCCTATGGTTTACTTTTTTGAAACTTTCTCGTTCTTAGCTACTTGTCTGCATCTGCTTTCATTCACCATAGTATCACCTGCATTAACATTTTCTGGCACTGAAACTAATAATATTCTGTTTCTTATCTTTCAGATTGTCATTCTTTTGGCAGCTTGACAGTAAAATCTTTTTTGATATTGGCAGAAGCAAGGAACTTAGCCTGCTGGAAATTTCTAAAATCTTGCTACGATTCTTAAAGTTTTGATGCCTAAGTATATCTAAGATTTTGTCCCTTCTTTTTAGAGTTAGTCTAACTCATCTGCTCCCATCTGGATTTCAAGTTTCTCGAGTTAAGAAGTGTCCGAAAGCAAATTTGGAGAAATTGAAAAGTGTGCTTTTAAAGTGGCATGGTAGTACAACATGGACAATAGCTGTACTGAACAGGGACTAAATATACTGCATTTACTCTTCCCTTTTTACTGTCCTTAGATGTTGCAAATATAGCACAAAAGACCCATGTTTCTGTAAGATGGCCATGGAGGAAGTGCTGCCATGAAGTACTGTATAATGCATTTTAAACATCATTCTGTATCACCTGATAATCTCTCATGATTGTCTCTTAGAGATAAGCAAATTTGCTCTTTTGCCTTTGTATCTCTGACCACAGGAAATATTTTTGTGTGCTCATTTTAAACATGGGAAGTATTTTTGTAAGCCATCTATGCCTAGCAGTAAAGAAAACTCTTTGGATGAACTATCTTTAATGCTTATTCGTGGAGTGTTGATTCAAAACCAAAGGAAACTGGTATAAAACGTATTTGACACCTCTGTGAGGCAGCTAGGTTTTCAAGGTCGATTGCCTGTCTGAAGCATTAGCCATACCGCAGCTCTCTGCCTTTCAAAGAGATGCAGCTGCCTTTCATCCTGCTTTGCTGGTTAACCCCTTCCCCTTCCCAAACGCCCGGCCCACTGCTGGTGCATGGACTTCAGGAGTGCTCCTCTCGCCTTGCAGACGTCCCCTCCCTCAGAGCTCCCATTTCCTCGTAATCGCTTCTGACAGCGGAAAGCTGGTCCTGGCTCCCTCCAGAGTTGCCCATGCTGCTCTGTTCATCTGCCATGGAGAATCACATGTAGCAATGTTCAGATGATTAATGTTATCTAATTCCTACAGCATAATCATGAGCTTTTTATCACTTTGTTTTTTGCTATGTGCAGTGGCCCCAGAAAGATCAGGGTACTGCTAACCTGGGTTCTGTGCAAATGTTAAATGAGAAGCAGCTCCTCACTGCCCGGTTTGCAGTCTAGAACTCATCCACAGAATACAAGGAAAGGGACTTTATCTGTAAAAACCCAAGTGTAAACTCCTGGCCTCGCCGAGGCCCTGGCTGAGCTCCTGCCAACTTTTGCAATGCCCAGTTTTCACCATGAGTCTTTGGGGTGCAAGCATTTGTATTCTGTTCACGCTGACCTAGTTCAGGTTGAAATTCCCTCTAGAAGTGTTCACTAAGCCGTAGGGCTTCTCTGCAACCTTAATGTATTTAGCCAATGCAAGCTGACAAGGGCACGACATCATTAGCCAAGTTTCACATCCCACTGACCTTGCCATCATGACTTAATCTGCCCAGATCTGTCATCCCTAATGGTTTTGTTTGAAAGTCCTTTACTGCACTTGTTGTGTATCCTCCTCAATGATGAGGAGTGAGAGAGCTCAGCTTCTGTTAAAGAAATATATATATGCAGATGTATCTCCTACAACATGTGAGTTCCAACAAAGTTGATTGGTACTTTAGAAAGTTTTCTGGAGTAGTGTCCTGGCATCTCCACTTTCCCCTGTTTTTTGATTAATGAGTTGCAGATTTTTAAAGCCTGGTAGATGAATTGTGGCACATGGCAATTATTGCCTTTTGTGAAAATATGACATTTCTACTTAGAGAGTATTTAATCATATTTCCACATCTATCTTGTTTGTCTTTCAAACTTAACATCATTATATAGGCATCATCACCCTGATACCTAATTTAGAGAGAGATAAACAGTTTACACCGGCATTTCACACTGACCTTCACCCCTTCAGCTTCTCCATGCCAGAACATGGAGTATTCAGTGCCACATTTCCTATAGAAAGCTACGATTTTGTGTGAAATACACCATACACCCAAGTATCTCTCCTTACCCTAAAAGAAACAATACAGAGCAGCACAAATTCCAGAACATTCCATGTACTTTTTTCTAGAAGCTGCAAAAAAATGAAGAAGTGTGAAAAGATAAGGATCAACATCACATACGGACTTGAGCGGTAAGATAAAAAGAGGGGGCATATTGAAGGATATTCCAAATATCCCTACTTTAAATGTTTTTCCATTTTCCAAGGTACCTGCATTGGGTAGGTACCTACCCAACAAAGCTCTATCAAGGCAAGTAGAGTCAGCATTTTCACGCATAAGAAAAGGGTTGTATAAGCTTTACAGCTATTTTGATGAACTGCTTAAGTAGCTTCCACTAAGAATTTGTCTATGTGGGAAAGTTTGTGGAATAAATTTAGAGGGTGAATTTAAAGTGTAACATACAGTTTGTAGTCACTCCCAATGTGGATTTAGCTAAACTCACAGAGACACGTTCAGTATGGATTAAGAATGTCCACATGAAGACTTAGTATGCCATAACTGTTCCAGTTTTTTTCCCCAGGTAGACAAGCCTAAACATCTGATAAATAAGCCTATTATTTTTTCTCTTAACCAATTAAGTACATATTTTAGAAGGATAAAATGAATTATCATATAACTGTTTCTCTGCAGTATATCTTACTTAGTACATTATTGTCCACAAAATGTAAAGAAGGGTATTAGTGTTTTGTATGTGCAAGCGTACAGATGTCTTTTGACTGTATTATATTTTGGGTAAAGATTATAATATATTGTTGTTTTGCAACACTTCACATGTATTTCACAAAATAAATCACATAATGGGCTGTCATAATAGTCCCAGTAGTATGACAGGAGAAAAGAATTGGTAGAGCTACACTTCAGTGCACAGTGAAATAGCTAACAATTTGTTAAATATCCCATGAGTGGATTAAATAGGCATATGATCAGCTATGTGGCTGCCAAGACACAGCAGGAACCAATTAGAATTCACCAAAAATAATTTAGATGAAAACTGATGAATCTATCAAGACCTAATTAAATTTATGGAAAAGAGCAAACATCTCCCTGGCAGATTATATAACCAACAAGTTGCTCTGTAAACAGTATACAAGGGATGGCTACTGAAAGTGCAGCCATAATGTTTTATCTTGTTTCCAGTGTCAGTTTTTTTAACTTTTAATACTCTTCCTACATCAGTTTCAGGTAAATCACTTCCATAAATTTATTTAGTCAGTTTTAGATGAAATAGCATGGAGTCATCCTGCAAACTGTAACTATTGCTGATTACTTCACGAACAGTCTTATATTAATATAAGAGTTTGAGGAGTGATCCTTCAGATAGAGAAGAAAAATGCTAGGGATAGTTCTTTCAGGAATCTTTTTGTATCATGCACTACAAAAGCTACAAATACAGTAATTTAATCCTGATGCATATTTTCCTGATTAATTTGGGGGGGGTGCTTTTATTAAAATACTGGGTACTAAGCAGTATAAACAGGGAAGCAAGCCCATGTGAGAACAAGCACTGATGTGAGACATCGTTGACAAAACCCATGAGGCAAAAAGACAAGATACCTCTAAGTCAGAATTTTCAGCAGCAGTAAATAGACATACCATCTAAGGAACAAAAAGGCAGAGGCCTGCTTGGTTATCCTTACCGAAACCCTGCAAGGAATTTGCTGGGAACGGTGCTCCTGATCATTTTACGCTAGCAATGTCAGGATAAATATTTCTAAAATGTACCTTACACTCCAGTTATTTCTCATATTCCTGCACTGTTCATTCTCCCATGAAACTGTTCTACATCATGAAGTATAACCTGATTTTATTTTAACAGAAGGTCACAATTTGTCCAGAGCACTAGTGCTTTTGTCCAGTATGTGTTTTGTATGACTAATCAGCTAATTATTACTTCAGATATGGATTTTCTGCATGCTATGAAGCATTTGACAGCCAAGAGAGAAGGGATTGTATGTGCTTGTCCTTCACATCCGTGCTTCTTTTTGGCAAACAGACCCCGTGAGAAAGTGTTAGGCCAAGTTCTGATTCATCTCTCTTGAACTAAGCGTTCAGCAGTGACTTTCTTTTTCCTTTTTGTCCAGAAGGGCACACAAGCAAAACCCCCAAATCCTTCAAGTAATAAAGTTCTTCCAATAGGAAGAGTATGATTATTCACAGATTAGATTAAAAAAAAAATCAAAATACAGAAAAAAAAGAGTGTATGTTCTGTCATCACTGGATGAAATTTAATGTTAGCCAAATTTTTGCTTTATATAAAGATATCTGAACTACCTTTTATATTATTGCAGTCTAAAGAGACCTTTTCACATGAGCCTGTCTTAATTCATGGATGCATAATAAAAAGACATGTATCAAGGAACAGTCACAAATGCCTTATTTTCCGATTTTTCTTTCTCTCCTAAAATCAAAGTTATTCTTTGAACATTAGAATTTGACTTAAGACTTCAAGTCATTTACGTTCTCAAATTTGCTTAAATTAACCTAGATGACATAACACAGTAAATGAGAGCGTATGAAAAAAATAAAACCTGCAAACCAGAAAAGTCCAAAAAGAACACTTAACTGTAGAAGGTAGCATAGACATAAAAGAGACTGTTCTAGCAAGACCATTGGGATCGTGACAGGGTCTCAACAAGGACAAGGGGCTTAGGGGTGGTATAAGAGTTCCAGGTTGTATTTGTGGCCACTGCATATACTTAAAATTAGGCCAAGAGCAGAAGAAGCAGTCCAGGTGGCCCTCAGAATAGACCCAGGGACACTTTGTCACTTGCAGCAGGTACCTGCTGTTGGGAGTTTTTGTGGAGAAAAAGACGTTTATGATGTAGGGGTGGTGGAAAAGACCTTGGGCCTGTCTGGGCAGAGCTGTGCTACACATTACAGCTCTCACCGAGGTGGCTTTGGCCTTGCCTGGGACCTTTCTTCCATCAAATCCACAAGCAAACTCACAGGAAAGCCCCAAGTCCACCATAAGGCCCTATCTCGCATTAGGGGCTTTGTGACCCACTGTTTGCTCTTTTCATCCCCAGTGCCCCTCTTGCCATTGCCCAGTCCCCCTCACAGCTATAGGGGATATCCTCCTCCTCATGACACTTCTACCCTAAATGCTCTGTTTTCAGGTTGCAAAAGTGGTGTTCTGGTTCTTAAGGTGACACCCTAAAACAGTTGCTCTGTAAGTCTGAATGGCCATAGGTGTACTTGCTAAGGAAACTGCATAGCAGACATAGAGAGCACACTTAGCAGCATTTTTCTCTGAAACAATGAATTAGGTAAAATTCTGATGTGATTATTTTATGGCCCATAACTAAGTGCTAATAAAGTCATATACCTTTCTGTATTTTGAGTTCCAGAATACATGAAACAGAAACATCAGACAATTTCATTACCACAGGTCAACAGGTCCTTAAAATATTTTTTCTTGTGAACTTGAGCCATGAGCTTCTAGGATACTTTTAGCAATATGTCCTTTTCAAAGCCAAGGATTGAATCCCATGCTTTGCTACTAAGGAGTTCAACATGGGAGGAATGCAAGAGAAAATGGCTTTAGATCTCTCGGAGGAACATATCTTCTTTTTCTGCCAGAGTTGATGCTGGGAGGTGAATAAGGTCTGTGGAAGAAACTGAAACCTGCACATGCTTTGTGGTAAATCTCCTATCAATTTCTGTCAGTATGTCTTACATTTATCTCCAGCCAATATACTAGTTTTTGGTAGTTCTTGAGTATTTTGTAACTTACTTTGTTAACATATCCCAAATATTTTTAATTTGCGCACAACAGATCTCAAAGCCACAGCACTAAATGTTAATAATATTCCATGATGCTTATTAAAAAAAAAACATTTTTATATCCTTTAGTAAAAATAAGCAGAAGCAGCTCAATATGCGTGAGTCAATGTAGAAAGTGTCGCAAAGTCTCCTTGATAGAGGCAATTCGTTGTAAGGTATACAAATGCATTACAGGACATCTTTAACTGAGACTGAGAATCTTATGGATTTTTTAAAAATCATTAGATATACTACTGACCAGAATTTTATTCCTGCCCAGTAACATCAGTAAGGCTATAATTGTGGGCTTCATTGGAAGCAGGCTCAGACTAATTATTTGCTGCTAGATTTACATCCGCAATGCATTTTGAACTTAATTTTCAGAGGTACTAAGCACACTCCCATAATCCATTGATTTCAAATAATGCTTTGGATGCTTGGCACTTCACAAAATGAGGCTTCATTATCTGCATATTTTTTCATATTTGAAAAGCCACGTAGGAAGTAATGGACAAAGCTAATAGAATCTGCAAATAAATTTGAAACACTGAGCTAGCATATCTCCTGGCACTCATGAAGAGGTCCCTTCTCTAACCAGCCCTATCGATTTTTCTAGCTTCTCTGATGACAGGCTGCCTGGCGTATGTTGCTCTGCACAGCAGCAGCCTTCAGCCGAGACATTTTCTGTCGCCCAAAATACATCCAGCGCTTGAAACTAAGCTATTATTAATAAACAATAGCGCATCTCAGGTGTGGTATTCATCTTAGTAGTATTTTGTATAAATATTTTTACTCTTTGTGTGATATATTCTCAAGAGATTAGTATTTTTATGTGGAAGAAAAAAAAAAAAAACCTGAATTTCTCTTTGTGAATTCAAATCCAAAACTGACCAGTGCAGACACTGTGTAAAATTGGATAATCTGATTACAGAAAAAGCTTGATGGGTAAAGGAGTTGGCAATGACATTCAGCTTTTACATAATTGGCTCAAATTCACTCCAAGTCTGTAGTATCAGTGTGGCCTAACTGTCTGGAAGTTGCTTTACAAAACATGTGAAATAAACTGCTCATTTGTTGGGCTAGGTTGGAATGCATATGCCTTATTTTTAGTGTAAAATACTCAAGTTCCATTTCCAACATCTTCAAAGATTTCTGAATATTGTCCTGAAATGATGACTGGAAGAACAAACAAATAAACAATCAAAAATTCAGGAGTTATAAATTCTGCATTTGATCAGTATAACAAAATGGAAAGCTAAAAAGACATAAAGTTTAGAGGGAAAAAAAACATTTGTCTTTTTCCTGGGTTACTCTACTTGTTAATCAACAAGAGAGAAAAAAACCCCTCAAGCCTATGCTATAACAAGAAAAACATAATCAGGCAAAACTTTAGTTTTGCTTAGTTTACTAAACAAAAGTTTAGTAAACCTGGACCCTTTCTAGATCTTATTATTGCTTTACTCATATTTTAGATACGAAGTACAATCCTTTGAATACTGAATATTGAGCTATAGGTCTTTCAGCGACCATTCAGCATTCTTACAGTTGCTGGGAAATATCACACCAGAGGCAGGAAAATCTAGCGGAAACGCTGCTCAGCAGGAAGGACTCAATCTCAGGACTTCTTCTCTGGATTAGAGCTTCCGGATCCAGGCTTTTATACCAGAGGATCTAAGGTTGTTGGGATATCTATTAGCCATAGACCAGTTTAATTTTAATGGAAGCTACCACCTCTATGTAGTCATTTTTTCCTGTCTCTTACCTAACTCATCTCCTTAACAAAAAGCTGTCTGTATCCATATAAGTTCCTGCAGAGTAATTACTCTTATGTAATTTGGACTGACTCTGTGTTTGAAGCATGTGCTCATCTTAGTGGTAATTCTGCTCAGACTAAGTACTGTATGAAGCACAAGATTTGGACCACATAGGTCTTTGCTTTCTTTTATATGAACATCATCTCTTGTTACATAACATTTTTCTTTTCTTCTTTTTAACAGTAAAATAAATCATTTTATGGAAAACTCTCTGTAGAAGCATCCAAGTCATCTAGCAGACTCCAAAATCCTAAATAAATGCAGCGTTTGCAAGATTTTCAGCAGTCCTGCAAGAATGTTTGATTGCAGTTTATGGTTTTGCAATGTGCATGTTTTTTCTGGGTCTGGAAAGGACTTTAAAAAACAGTGTAGTACTATAGACAATTGTAAGGTGAATTTGCAATCCAAACAGCATGCTATAGGGCCAAAAAGTGGACTTCATCCTTTGCAAGCCATTCCATAAGAAAGCAGAACATAAATAACCAGGCAAGTAGTTAGGTCTGCTTTGCATTAAGTGTGTACTAACTCTTGGAAGTCCTGTAGTAAGTGGTGACTTATGCAGAAATGCTACCCTGCACCCAGCAGACATGAGTCATTGGGGTGCCTTTGCTGTTCACTTTGTACACACTACATGCTCTTTACATCAAGCTTTTCAGGTCCATGGACCACATAGTTCAGCCTGTCTGTAATCTTAAGCTAACTAGTCAATTTAGAAAATATTTTGTCATATCTCACCTTTCATTTTTTGTTCAGACTCAATTTTTTTCAACTGGCTTTCTGGTTTTCTTCCTTAGGAAGCCAACCAGTTGGCGTCTAAAAGTGAAGACTGATAAAGTCAGCTCCTGTAACAGGTATGTGAAAGAGAATATCACGTTCTCAGATTGAGAAGGGTGCTGGACTGGACAGCATAATTTAAAAAAAATCTTCCCCTTGTCTGTAATAAAATATTAATTGAATATTTTGCATTAGCTGTTCTTATTTCCTTGTGTACAGCATTCTTTCATTCAGTTCTGGCATATTCTAACAACTCTACGGACCTAAAAAGAAAAACACGCTTCTAAAAACTTGCTAATGGAATATTGAAATTACAAGTCAGTCATCTTCAAACCACTAAGTTATAGCACTTTCCTGTTTACTAAAACACTGTTTACTTTTTCAGATGGCTCTATCTTCCTCATACATTTTCCATCTTAGACTGCTCTTCTGTATAAATTAATAAATAAAATGGTCTGATGCGGCCAAAACTGGGTATGCATTAGGTGCCTCTGGGAAGCCTGCACAAACACCAGCACTCATAGACATCAATGTGATTTCAGGAAGTTAAAATACATGTTTAAAAGCTGACCTGGTTAAAAAACATTCTTCCGGGAGAAAAATTGATTGAAGAGCTACCAAGATAAGTAGTCACATGTTAGGTAATTCTGGGAGACTTTTAATACTTACTGCAGAGCTGAGGGGAGCAAGATCTGCCTTTTTTGCAGTGTTCTCCATAACGGTGTTTTATACGGAGTTTGGCTGTCCTTCTGGTCTTGGTTACAAGCATATAAACAACAAACATATAAAGCAAACATACGTATACATGCACTTCCCTTTTCTGCTGGCATCCTGCCTACGCTGCAGAACAGTTCTTGGTCCACTGCTGCTGCAAAGCAGGAGCTGGCACTGTCTCAGCAGCAGGCAACGGGAGCGCGGCCAGCGACGGCTAGTGAGGACAAGGATACGCCGTTTGTCCCCAAAAAGACCAATAAGCAGGACCCTTTAACCTTTACAAAAAGGTTGTGTTGCTCGTTCAAAAATCTCCAATATTACTCTTCTCTCAGATACGTGTTATGAACTACTGCTAAAGTAGACTTCCGAGGGGAGCAGCCTATTCATAGAATCACAGAATCATAGAATGCCTAAGGTTGGAAGGGACCTCTAGAGGTCATCTAGTCCAATCTCCCTGCACACGCAGGGCCACCTAGAGCACGTGGCACAGGGCAGCATCCAAGCGGGTCTTGAAGATCTGCAGGGAAGG
>JAWLRI010000942.1:1000146-1015405 GCA_034781795.1 Crypturellus tataupa | reverse complement strand
GTCAGTGCTTCTTGACCCTGAGGTGGATGGCCTCAGTATTCCCTCTATAACCATGGGCAACCACCACGGGTTGATAGTGAATCCGACAAGAACTTTTAATGAATGATTAAATTTTACTTTTTCTGGCTAGTTCTATTTTTGTGGTTGACATTTTAAAAATTTATGAACAAATATCTGTAAAGGACACTGAGTAAGCTGAAGATTATTAAGATATCAGATATGAAATACAGCAATGTAAATATTTAAAACACAAGTCTCACTTATTCTTTATCCTCATCAGTGAAATATACTAGACAGAAACCATCCTGAATAGAATAAAATAATTTTCATGCATTTTTTTCTCTCTGAAAGGCTGGGGAGGGGGACTCTTGTTTTGGACTTGTTTATCTTCCTGCTTTGATTTCTTATGAAAAATAACTTCAGTGAAGACACTCTTTCATTGAGAAGAATTTTAAGGAATAACAAAGACATTAAATGGATGAATTGTAGTAGCTTTATAGCTTATCTGATTGTTGAAAACAGTCTTTTTATTTGCCAGTTTTCTAATTCAAAGCACTGTAGGGAAATGTAGATGTTTGTATGCTAATCTAATAAAACAGTAGCTAATATGCTCCACTGCTGTGTGCATGAGTGTGCGCATGGGGTATGTGCACATTTCCTTCTGCCCTTGCCTGAAACCATGGTAAGGATGCAGAGGTGTAGGAGGAACAGCAGTCGGGTGCCTTCTTGTATCCGGAAATCAAGCCAGCCTGCTTTACTCTGCCATTTGGAGGAATCCTTTTCAAGTGGGAAAGTATGTTACGAGCTACTTTTTTTTACAAAACCGCATTAGTTGCTGAAGAGACCTGAAAGGATTTCAGGTATAACCATGTTTTTTTTTTTTTCTGTTTGTTAAATGAATGACTTCTGATGCTGTAATTTTTTCTGCATTTCTTCATCTTACTGGTCTTATTTGTTCCAGCAAAAGCACTTGTGTCACTGCCAGGTTAGTTCTGAGCAGGTAGCTTAAGGAGAACTGTGAATTTTATTTTGTGGCTGCGGACGTCGCTTCTGGTTGGCCCATTGACAGGAAGGGATGTAGGTTCTTCTCAACTTATGTTGTGATATTTAATTGCAATAAGATGCCCTCAGAAGAACTGAAGCGGGGAACACTCCTCAGTGTCTAAATTTTCTTATTTAAAATTAGTCTTCTTTTTTTTCCTATCTGTATATTTATTTACCTCGTCAAGAACTTATATATCATATGAAGCTATGAGATTATTGGGACTGCTGTTTCCTACCAAAAGACTGGTCTGTTAACCAGATAGGAGAAAATAGTAATTTGATAAATGTTTGGGGAAGAAAGTTCTAGATTCCAAGTACATCAGAAAATCAGTGTTTTTGAGGAGAGTTGGATATGCAGTGAGAACTTAGAAGTCAGCGTACAGAAAAAGCTGAAGGATGTGGCCTTTTTTAATTCAACTAGTTCTTTTATTTTACTTTATTTATTTATTTTTATTCGAAAGGAGATCAATACTGCAGGATTCTACCTCAGTGTGGTTATGAGGTTTTTAACATCTTGAGTTGTGAATGTGGATCTAAAAGCCATGCCATATGAAAATTTTTATTTTTATTAAATATTTTTTCTAGGGAAAAGCATTCAAAATATTAATTGTATATTTAGCGAATGTCCTATCTGCTGGATTAAAAAAAAAGTGTTTTAGTAAAGAAAAAAAAAAGTAGTTTTAGTTTCAGGTAAGGAGGTAATTTCTGACTTTTCAATACTTACGCTTTGTGATAATTCGTAAAATAAAAAGAAATATGAGCAGCATCAATTAATAAAGGTTGGTGACCATCTCTTGTAATTTTACTTCAAATGTTTTGAGAGTTGTCATCTATCCAGTTTGGGTTTAAATTAAATCTGTGAACTAATTAAAAGAAATAATCTTCTGTATGCAATTCTTCTAAGGTGGGGAATGCATCATTTTCTTGTTATGCAATATTTGGAAAATAGTTTGATATTCTTCAATAAATCTATTCAAATCTTTACATGATGTGGTGCTCCTCTGAAACACAGGGATATGAGAGAAATGTGTTGCTCTCTGAAGAGTTTTGCACAAGTGCTTCACCAGAAGAATAATTTTTAAACTTAGCAGAGGTATTCTGAACTACTGTATGTTTATTTTTTGAGGGACCTTTATTTAAAAAGACAGTTCGTAAGAAATTCCCCAAATGAGGCCAATAAGTGCTGGCAGCCCGGTTCATAGTCCTTCACTCTGATATTTCATTTTTATGTTTTCTTCTCTTTAATGTCAGAAGCTCTCTCTGTGCAGAGGAAGTCTGTGATAGTTTATAAACAGAGAGCAGTAAGATATATCTATATAGTTACATGGGTACGTGTGCACTTCCGTGTCACAATAAAAATCAATGCACATCGACTCGTTATCTAGAGGTTTCTTTTGGATTAATAGTATTGTATGTTCTTATTTACACATAGAATATAGTCTCAAATATCACAACCAAATATTATGAAGGTACAGAAACATTGTTTTTTTTTAGGAACTAGGTTAATCATAATCAGACTATCAGAAAGATTTTTCCTTCCCTCTTGGTTCAGTGTGCATTAATTTACTCACACAGCCTCGCCCAAGAGTCTTCGGCTTGGAACATCTTCCCCGCCTTAGAGTAACTATTTACTGTTACAGATCATATGGAATTTTGGTGAGGTCATTTCAAGGGTGAAGGAAGAACCCTAAATTCACTTTGTTACTTTTATCTTAGGTTAAAGGATGTCCTTTAAATCTCACTGAATGTTATTTTCATGTAATGCATAAAATCTCTGCTTTTATGTCAAAACTGAGTTTGTGTCTCATTTAAAATGAAGAATAATTATCTGCAGTGACATCTAAATAAACTGCTTTTCTCTTCCCCACCTCCCTTGAGAGAGACTTTTCTCCTGGCTTATTCAAGGACAGCAACAGTAGGACAGTTGCTTGATTGTCTTCAGAGAATATGGTTTCTATCCTGGCCCTGCTTTTTCACTGAACTTTTATGTTCCTGAAATGAACACTTTATGATGAAGAACACTTGGTCACATCTGGCACGTCTGGAAAATGGTTGCTTTTCCAAGAATAGTATGCAAACATGAAATCAGAATCATAACAGATGTTTGCTAATATGGCCATAGATAACCTTTCAGCTTCATGCTTAATTTTCATAAATAACCATCTGTAAAGAATGCAGATTAATAGAGAACAGAGATAATCTCTGTCAGTGTTAATATGCTAACTTTACAGAAAAAGCATAGTGCTGATATTGCACTTGTTACTATGTAAAAACATTTCCTTATTGTATAAAATTGTCAGTTACTGTTTTCTAAAAAAAATAACATTTCCTTGTTTTCCATTTTGTTGCTTTTTTAAACAACCTAAAACTGCTTTCTCTGAGCGCAGGAAAACTGTGTGAGACAAGAAGTTTGTGAATTGTGACTTAATTCTGTGTTGACTATTGTTTCCCTTCTCTCCTATCTATAAATTATTTCTCAGAATGGTGGGAGGCAGGGTGAGTTTTGAGCTGCTTCTCCACCTTCTCTCCTTGTCTTCAATTAGCTCAGTGTGATGCTGGCAGTGGAGCTGTTAAAAGCAGTGTATGGCCTCACTTTATTACTGGCCCTGAAGAAGCCCAGTATAGAAAATAGTTGTTTACATGGCAGGACAGCATATTTGTTTTTCCCTTTATATGATTGCCTCTTGAAATTATAGTTAGTTTTGGATAGGTCGAGGTACCGACATAAGTGACAACATTTTTCCTTCACTGAAATAAGGTCTGCTTGCACTAGTGCAGTGTTGGGCAGGAGGGTTTCTGCCGTGTTGTGCACTGCCTATGCTCTTACCAAAGAGCATACCAAACCAAATAATTTTAAAACATAACTAAATGTCATCACAGGAAAGACACAACATTGGAGCAGTGTCATAAGCGTCCTTTAAAGAATAATTTCGATGATTTTTGGATGCTTTTCATGAGATGACTACCATGCACTTTCTCCTGCAGAGTTGCTCACACTGTTCCTGCAGTGTTTTGGGAGGTCTTGGTAGTGATTTTGAAAATTAGAATGGGGATAAGTACATGTGATTTTGAAAAAGAAGCATTAGCAGAGGGAAGTTTGGAGAGGGATTTGAATTATCCTGTCCACCTTAGAGATGAACAGTGTGACGGAGGGACGTGGACTGTGAAGGCGAAGGGGGCTCCTCTGGGTCGCGGCCAGCGCTGAGCAAACTTCCTCCGTCAGCGGCGGCGAACTGCTGTGTTCACCCAAGTGTCTACATGATTAAACAGGGCTGGTCAGGACCCGGACAGGTAGAGAAGTATGAGTAGAGGTAGCAAGGTTATTTCTACTCCAAAGCAAGGTTATTTGAGAAAACAACAAATCCATAACAACTATTTTCTAGATTTGAAACTTATGAATGTCACTTACTGAGATTAGTGACCTTCTTCAAAACCAGAAAGATATAAGAGCATAAAAACTAGATCTCAGTATCTAAATTTGTAGGTGATGGTAAACAGCTATTTAGAAAAGTACCGCAAAGCTGTGAATTGCCTAGAGCATGCTCACGGTGTGGTCCAAACACCTTCAACGAGAAGTGAACAATTAAAATAAGTTCAGAAATAGAATAGCCTTACAGGCACTATGGAAGGGGTGGGTAGAAGTGTGTGTGTTAACAAACTAACTCCAGCAAGAATATTATTTTACATGCCCTGCTCTTTAGTTATCTCCCTTGTTAATTTGCAAATGAAAAATAAAATTTACAATTATTACTGATTGGATATTATAAGTTCTGAACAAAAGCATGATTGTGTTCTGTATGCAGTTATTACAGAGTTGCTGGGCACAATTCTGTTGTTGAATTTATTCATCTTTTGTGCTTGAGCAATTTAGCCTCTTCTGTATAAAGAATGAGCTCTGTTCTCAAACTGTAACAATATTTAACTGAAGATTATTTTTTTCTTAGATTTTACGAGTAAATCTTTTCAAACCTCATATTGAAAATTAACCTAATTTCTTCTAATATAGCATATACAGAAGATTTTGATTGTGACAGTTGTGGTTATAAAGATTGCGTTCTGGTTTATAGCAACACTGCCATTCTCAATTAAGAAGAATTAAACCCGACAGCTTTTCTGGCTCCTATTCCTTCTCCAGGCTCATTCACCTGTATGTGTTCAAGAATATCAGCTTTCTACACCTTAGAAGTGGATCAGTTTTTCTCATTTGTAGTTTTTATGGGCTTGTTCTGAAAAATGCCAGTAGTGCATCCTGGCTTAGACTTTAGGGGGAATGAATAAGTGTCTTTCAAGCACTGTTCCATTTTGCTGGGAAACTGGAGCAAGGAGTGTTGTTGAAGGAGACTCTCAGGACCTAGATTTTACTTTTCCTTTGAGTACGTTGAGGCTTAGTAATGTAACCAGTGGTTTTCAGATATGATCAGCCTATCATTGGTGATTTCTGTACTTATTCAAAAATGCTTTCATTTTAAAGTTTAGAGAAAGGGTACATGTTATTTGGAAAGCTTTATAGCCTGGTGATGGTCTATTGACCTTAAATGTGAGAAATGACACTTAAACCCCTTTCAGATGTAAATCAAAGGGAAAATTATAATTCAGAGCTCCCATAGACCTAAATGAACAGCTTGGTAGGCTTTGGACAGTACTCATTGCTTTGAGGGGTAACAAACTTAAACATAAATTGCACTGTGTTTGCTTCTAAACTCAAGATGTTACTCCCAAATCATTGAAAACATGTTAGCCTTCTCTTTGGCCTTCTTGTATTTAGATACAGACTTCTATTTAAAATGACTAAAAGTAACAAACACTTGAGTGGAGTTTCGAAACAGATATTGGCAAAAAAATTGACAAAATAAGGATGAAAAAATATTATAGACATGGGCTATCTCTCTCAAAATCATTACAAATGCACAAAGTTTGCAATCACTTCAGGTGTATATGTCAGCTCTTTAATAAGAGCAGCCGATGCTTTAAAAATCCTGTTGTGTTCGTTAACAAGTACTAGAGGACTTTTATTATATATGACTTGCATCACTGTAGGGTTAAAATGTTTGGTTTTGACATTATAGCAATAGTTTCTGTGTATAGCTGTTAAATTCCTCATACTTGCATCTTTAATTGCCTTTTGACAAACATTTTGATAGTCAACCCTGACTACGTGTTGTTTGCAGTGTTTAAAGCTGTGGCAATACTGTGGTTGCCTATGGACCGCCATTAAGAGCCAGTTCAAAAGAGGCTTTGTCACATTGACTGTAAACCTACTTTTTCCTGTTGTAGGTTTCCCGAAGCCGCAGCTCTCGGCAGCGCTGTGCTGTGATGCTCCGGCATGCCGCATGGCAGAGCTCCCCGGCCTCCCCGCTGGAGCGTAGCGCTCCCCTGTAGGGACCTGGGTAAGTGTGAAAACCTCATTATGAAAAAAAAAAAATGCCTTCCCAGATCTTCTGTGGGCTACTTTTGTGTCTGTGTGGCCTTCCAGGCTGCTGCGACCAACCTGATGACTGCTTTCACCCCTGCTTCCGTGCGAGCTTGTGTGTTTTGTTATGGTGTCCTGATTTTGTGTGTACTGGAAGGAGGTTGCTGGATGGTGATGATTTTATATGCATTTTCTTCTGTTTTTAATGTGGTTGAGAGACAAATTCCTGTGGAGAATTCACTCAACGCTGTACGTTGAGTGAATAGAAAGGACATTGCAGGAGTTGGAGATGTCCATCAGGATGGTGAGTTATCTTTTTTTCTTTTGTATGAAAGGTAAACACTGAGGTGGAAGAAGGTGGTTTAGAGGAGATGTATCATGAATATCCTCTTTCTTCCCTCTTTATTAAAAGGGGAGATTCCCCCCTTTTATTAAAAAATAGTGTAAGTGAATTTCTGGAAATAGTTAACTTCTCTGTTGTGAACAGTGCTGATGCACTTCCCACATTGTGATGTCCAGTCCCATCTGCCATGAATTGCTAAGATTCATTAGGTCATGCTGCCTGTTTTGGAGTAATTAATATCTATGTGGAATCAGATGAACCATTTCCCACTTGTAAAATAAAGATGTGGTGGGTAGCTGTGACCTGCTGCTTTCAGTGTCTGTGGGATTGAGGCATTCTTCGTTTTTTTACTTTTTTATCAAAGTATAGATCAGTATGTCTGCTAGGAGTCTTGCTGAGCTGCAGCAAACACTGCTTATGATGCTAATCTTTGTGAATAAATCTAGGTAGTATTTATGTGTCTGTGCTTTTAGGGTTATGGAGAGTTATCAGCTGTTAGAGCTATGGACGTTTGGACCTGGATCCTTATCTTGACAGAGCTGGCAAGAAGTCCTTTAATTCCAAGGGAGAATCTTGAGGACTTAATACAGCTGCATAATATGTTGGAGAGGAGGACGGTTGAAGTGCTGATAGGCTTCTGATTGTTTGTTTTATTTGTGCAGACAGAAAGAAGAGCCATAAATTAAGCTAGGAAATGTTATCTTTTATTTTTGTATGGTGAAGTACATAGTCTGGGAGTTTGATTGGATAGAGTGCAGTCTGAATAAGCTGGTCTGAGATGGGAAGAAATTATCCTGCTTTATGTAGGTAGCATAGGCTGATGCTGGGAAGGTTCTTCATATCATCAGTTTAGGAAACTCACAAATTACTGATGGGCTGTTGCCTTTTGAATTTAATTCAGTCTCTGACAAGAATGCATTTTGATCCTGTACATTCCCTGAGGCCAAATATTTGCATTTCTGGTCTGCTATCTATTTCAGTTGCTTAAGCAAATACTAGCTCAGTTGTGCCATGGTTGACAGCCATTGTCAGGGTCTGACTTAATGGGAAAGATGCTGGTGATTTGGAAGAGTAATCTGATTGTCAGGAAATGAGAACCAGTCATTCTGATTGCCCAGTCTTGAGCTGTTCTGGTAGAAGATGATGGTGAAGGACTGTCTTTGCCATCCCCGAGGTGGCAGTGTGTGTGTCGTGTCTGGGTGGCCACCTCTTCCTCTGCAGACTGGGACTGCAAGTGTGAGAGGCTGAGAGACAAGACTGTCTGTGTGATCAGGGCCAGGAAGTTACTTTGTTAGGCTGGAAAACTGTGGTGGTTCTTGGTAGCAGTTTCTTTGGTCTGTTGATCCGGTGAAGGAGAGATACTGCTGGTTCATTAGGGCAGCACCGTGGTGGTCCATTTGGGAAGACAAGGCACACATTAGTGGCAGATGTCTGCTGTCACTGTGAAGGGGTATGAGCTGCTGCATGGCCCACTGTCTGAAAATACATTTGCTCTCTGTGCCTTTGGCAGAGTCTGTGCCCTGACTGACCCCTTGGGGACTTGGTGATAGCAGTATCTACTCTTAGATCAGATTAGTGGAATTACTTTGTCACTAGGTTTCTTAAAGCTGAGTCACCACTATTATCTCAAACATTTGAACTGTTGCATTTGCCTTCATCACTCTCTGCCTTCATTATACCGACTGCCTACAGATGCATTCAGTTTATTTTTTTCTCCAGCTGCAGTTCATACAGGGATTTTTAGGAGCTGAAAAGAAACCACTGCAGTAGCTAAGGAACTGGAGGTCATGGAGCAGCTCAAACTTCATGAGTCTGACTCTGCTCTATCTTCCCTTTCCCTGTACAGCTCCCAATCTCATAGTTGAAGAAGGACATTGAGCAGAGTTATATGGGAAATTTACTGATGATTTATTGCCCTTATTCTTTCCACTGTGGATATTCAATATGTACATTTGGTTAGTTACATTAAATGCTTAGCATTTATCAAATTTGGATCATGAGAAGATGTGCTTTAATTTATACCACTGTTTTTCAAATTATTATTTTTCTTGCTGCAAAAGAAAGTGCATGTGTATGCACCTGGTATGCCTTGCTTCTGACTCTCTTTCTGATTGGTTATCTCTGTGTGTACATTCACAGTGGGCATTTGTGCTGCAAGTACTCAAGTTGTTTTTCTTTTTCTTTTTTCTTGACAAGCATAAGGCAGTCATACCCTGTCTTTCCTTTGCTTGCATACATAAGAAGGACAGATACTTGGTATGTGATTTTTCAGTTCCTCTTAACCATTTGAATAAGTGAGAGCTCTCAGGCGTTACAGATTCATCCTTTGTCAGTTTTTTGATCTCAAGATATTTTCTTTTTGTGTTCTTTTTTATGTGTGTCTGTTGAGGAGGGAATATTTCTGCATTTCTGACTTCAACTTTTTTGGATGCTAATCAAGAGGCATGTTCCAGTTGTGTGGTGTTTCTCTGTCATTTCTTCCTTCCTTCCTTTTTGGGATGAATGTAAACTTTGCCCATCCTGTGTTGGGATACTGACACTGCAGATGTTCACATGAGGTTATTATTCTGTATGAGAGGAATCTGCATCTTGAACTACTGCTTAATTTGATGATCTTTTGAGCTGTCCTCTGTAAAGAAATATTTATTTGGTCAGACTCTGGATTCCACTGCAGGCCTGGCAAGTCAAGAAACTTGGCATTGAGAACATTTCCATGTTTCTGCAGCACTGTTTAATAAAAGCTGCAAAAAGGTTCTTCTGAACACTGCAAGATCCTGAGAGTGGCAGAGGGTCCATGGAATCAACCGCAAAATCCTTTTCACCTTTTGTGCTTGTTGTAACTTCAGAGTTGTAGTTCTGAGAGGCTCCTGGATCCTGAAATGCTGGTTGTAGTTGTGAGAGGCATCATATGCCTTGCTATCCCTTTTCTTACTGAAGCAATTCATCTACCACGTACCAGAATCCAGTTCTGTAGCCTTCAGCACTGCCTTAATACCTTTCTTGATGAGAGCATATAGGTATATTGTAATTGAAGAATGAAATGTGTTTGCTCTGTATGATCTGGTAGCTTTAGGGTAGCATGGGTGGGGGTAGGACATGTTCCCCCACAGACTGTGGAATTGCTGTGTCTCCTACTGAAACCCCACAGAGATACCATCTACCACCAGTGTTGTCCTGAGGGGCTGGGCTCTACACTCAGTGCAGACATGACCTGTGCCCTGGACTGGCCTCCCTGTAACCCCAGAGCATCATGATAATGAGTTTATACCTCTGCTTTCCAATATGTTGAATCTTAAGGTAAAAGCTGCCTAGCACAAGCCTGAGAAGAAGGGAGAAGTCTCATACAACTGGGTGTTGATTCTCACCACCCTGACAATATGTTCTGTCATTTTCTCCCCTGTTTTATGTAGAAGAATTTATAGGACAATTTTTGGAAAAAAGAGCGCTATCTTTTAACTCTGCTGGTGTAGTGCTTGAGGAGTTGCATGATTTCTTCACCTCTATTCCTCATTATCTGCAAAGCTACCTTGCATTGACTGTCAGCTTGCTTCTTCCAAGAAGAACTTTTATCTGAAATAGGAGAGGAATTCTTTTTTTTCTTTTAACGACTAAATCACATACATCTAGGGCTGATATATATGTATATATGTGTGTCTGTGTGTATAATCCTTATCTTTTGGTGTTTGGGAGGATTCTCTCCATCTGTCTAGAGCATAAGGATTTTCTCCATGTCTGTTTTAATGTTGCAGAGTTACCTGATTGCTAAGTAAGGTAACAGACTGTGATGTAACTGCAAATGGACTTTCCCATCAGCAGTTTCTTCATTTTCTACCAAGAACGGTGCCGCTGCTGGAGATTAGTTGCCTTTTGAGTATTTCTGTTGTTTCAGTAATTCTGTGAAGACTTGGTAAGCCGCTTCTGGAGAACTGGCAGCATATGAAAGCAGAATTGCTTAACATTGCTTGTGCACATTTTCCTTGAAGGGAGAAAGGGAAAGGGCATAAGGTATCAGTCAGTAACCTCTGTGGATATTTTCTCTTAAAATTAACCTTTGACGTATAAGAGCATTTTAGAAAAGGAAAAAGGATTCAGTGCTGGAATTTTGGTGGTGGGACTTACAACACAGGGAGAACTTTCAAACAGTTAAGTTAGTGACAGACTGTTTAAATACTTTCCTTCTTTGCTGTTTCTATTGCTAGTTTTGATTTTTTAAAAAATTGTGCTCTTATGATACATGATCTTGGTGACTTTGGATCCAGGATGACTTCAGGAGAAAAATCATCAGTATGGAGATTCCTTCTGCTCTACTCCTTTTCTGTTAAATCACTCTTAAAGGTTCACATTTTACAAATATTCACAAAGATAACATTCTTGTGTTTCTATATGTATGTAGCTTCAGAATAGAATAAAATGGGTGCGAATGTTTAGCAGTCATTACTATTGTGATAGAAAATATTCTATGTTGGATGCACACTTTTTATTTTATTTTATTTTATTTTATTTTATTTTATTTTATTTTATTTTATTTTATTTTATTTTATTTTAGAAGGCTTTGCAATGTTGAGACTGTGCAGAGTTTGAGGGGTAATTTATTATAGTTGCCCTGGGAGGAGAAAATGGTTATTAGGGATTTTGTCTTGAAAACTATTTTTAACATAATGAAAGATGCCTCAGCTGTCACTTTGTCATGTCTATCTTATAGCAAGAATGAAAAATCAGAAATGGTGGAGGAAAATAATTGGAATAACATCAGGAAATAGATCAAGGCACACTGAACAATACTATGGGAAGAGTAAGTTAAAACATCTGCTTTGGGTTATTCTGGGAAATCAAGAAGCAACTTGAGCAAAAAAAAAAAAAGTAGATTTTTCTTGGATTACAGATCTATTTCTGCTGTGAGGCTTCCCCACCCCACCCCATCCCTTAGACTTTCTCCTTTCCTCCCTCTTTTTCTCCTTTTCTTGAAACAGTTGCTTCATTGAAACCAAAATTGAAGTCTACAAAGACTCCATAGTAAGTGAGTAATAACGGGCAGTAATTAAATGTGCATTAACAGAGATTCCAAATGTTGTTGATTTGGTCTTGATTTTCCCGTAGCATTTGTATCCTACTGGAGATACAAACGTGTCCCTTATTTTGGGGGCACGTCCTTGGGCTGGCATGCCAGGCATTTCAGGCACAGGGAGCTCGGTGCTGAAACTGCTGCCTGCAGCTGCACATGCGGCTTTTATTTATTATTAAGAAATTAATATAAACATGACATATAGTTCACTGTGAAATATTTTCACAGATGGAATGAGTCTGCGGGATAACCTCGAGATGTAAACTAGAGGATTGCTTAGGGTTTTCTCTCTGTTATTTGTTCTTTGACTCCCCTCTGTCCTGCTTTTGCACCAAACGTGGGTCCCGGATCCCGGTGGGGCTGCTGGCTGGGAGCTCCTCAGCTACCTCTCCTTCGCCCTTGCTGTGTCCAGCTGTGGCACGACCGGGCAGTAAGTAAGTATATAAGTAAGTGAGGCCTTTCCAATGCTGCCTGCCTGGCAGCTGTGCAAGTTATGCATAGATTGAGGCATCCAGTGTGGTGTTAGGGCAAGCTTTTGCCTTGTCTTCATGGTGTCTTTGAGGTTTATTTGCTGCTACAAGGTTGTTAATCCAGAAGGGGTAGTTAATATAAAATAAAAATGAGGAGAACATTCAAGTAAAACATGCCTCTCTTTCAACTTCTCCTTTTTTATTTCATATTGAGAGATTGAAGTCTATTTTGTTTCTTTTCTTTTTAAAGAAATCCCTTTAAATCACTCTCTGCAAACACCAGACTTCAAGTCTAAGGCTTTGACAGAGCCACCTGATATTGTGAGACTCTAGGGGAAATGATATGACATTTCTAACACTGTCGGTAGCCCCTAATGCACTTCCTCTGCAAGGCCTTCATTCCAGGACATGGAAGCCAATAAAGGATTAAAGAATTAGATTACAAACCTGGAACTAGACTAGTTTAGTTAAAGCATCAGAAGTATATTTTGTATATTTATTTTGGCTTAGAATTTATATGTACTTGGAAAGCTCCTCCCTGTCCAGTCCCCCAGAGAGACCTTTCAAGTAATTAAAGAGAGGCAGTAAACACCATAGAAAATGAATTGTAAAAATTCATTTACTGGTTAGAGCAAAAATTTGAACCTCATCCATCTGTCAGCCCAAAAAAAAAAAAAACCCACCCTTTGAAAAGCAGATGGTTCTGTAACTAAAACAAATCAGGATTCTGGCAGACAGGGTGAAAAATGTGTGTAGTAAGAACAGGGGAAAACACTTATGTTGCAAACTGTTCTTGCTGGTGGAGTGCAGGAGCCTCAGATGCCTCAACTAATGGAAAGTCTGGCAGTCCAGAATAAGGGAAGAGGTAACTTCATCGTGTGTAATAGATCTTCAGAGGTCAATGTCAATAACTTGGATCCTATCTGTAGGCTTTTGATGAACAAGTATTATTCCTGGAGCAGATTTTGTTGTATTTTTCTTCTTAAAGGTGACATGTCCTAATACGTATTTATGAGCAACTTCTGTTCAGTTTGTGTTCCTAACAAGTGGTGCTATGTAGAATGGATTTAATCTTATAAGGGAAATTCTAAGTATTACAAGAACCTCATCCAGAATAAAACTCGTATTTACAGTGCTATGCTTATGTGTAAGGATTTCCTCTAACTTGCCAGTCTGGGAAGATTCTTGAATTAAAAAACTGATCAATAAATGATGTCAACTCACCATCATTTAATGTTGTTCAGATGATAGTGAAAATGTATAGCCTCTTTCTGCTACCACTCTTACCTCTGTTTTATCCAGATGAAGTCTCCAGATGAAGCTGTGAGGTCTCTATTCAAGACTTCCCCTCTCTAGGAATCCCCAGGTCATTCATTCTTTCCACCTCAGCAGATTTATTGTCTGCAGAGGATAAGTAAAACTCAATGTTGCTTGCATGCTACAGATGGAGTAATATGGGGCCCACTAATTAAAGTTCCTAGGGGCAGTGCGTACTTCTTGCATGCGCACAGCCCAGCACACTATTAAAATCACTTTATACCTGGCTGAACATTCACTGAAAATCACATTGAACCTTTTTATCAGAGAAACCTTTTTATTCTTAACAGAGAAGAAAGGCTGCCTAGAGCTATCCCATCCTCTTCATCTAGAGCCTACAGACTTTTCAGAAGTATGCAGCAGTAATATAAATACAGATGAGAATTACATTAACTGGTTCAGCCACATCCGCATTTGTAGCAGGGAGATCTTGAAGTACTTCTGACCTAGCCTTCGTCCAATGCTATGTTTAAAAACAGATCAGAAATCTGAAGGCAAGTATTTTTTAGCTACCTGATTGCTACCATAATATGTCCTAAAAGCAGAAAAATGACCAGAAGGAAAATGATTGTAAAGAGAAAGGTCACTAACTTCAAAAGGAGTCTCCTGGAGAAAGGTTCTCCTTTATGCTTGCAATACTTGTTAGGGCAAGTCTGCCTGAGACAGAATGTAGTGAGTTGCTAGGGCCATTTACTGATGACTTTTATGATGAATTTTATGCCTAGGGAAGCAGCATCTATCATACAAGTACAGGAAAATTTTTTTAAAAAAAAGCTTTTAGAAAATTTGGGGATATATAATTTGGTTTAAGTGAGCCATCCTATTTCTCTATCACTGTTATGTTAGTAATATTTTTAAACTTTTGTTTTCTCCTGCGCAGATGCAGCATGAGTTAAAAAAATAAAAAGGTTTGAATAGTCATGAAGAACAGCTAATGACAGCTATAAACTGTCCCTGAGGAAAGGAATATAACTGTCTGACCTGGTAATTTTCCTTTTTTGTTTTCTTAGCCAAATTGTCTAGACCAGAAGATGTGGAAAAGCCTGAAACTGAGTGCAGTGTGTATAGGGAGGCTTCTTCCAAAGCCCATCAATCTTTTTCATTATATCCAGGAACCGGAGAACAGTAAGGACGCTCTTGCAGTTTTCAGTGTCGTGCATATCCAGTGTTATGCCTCAGTTTGCAGTGGGTTTTATTTAAGTGTGTGAGCTTTTCACCTTCCTAAAATGTGTGAATAAATTATGTGAATATTGTGATAGGTTTTTTTTTGTTTGTTTAAGTATTGACGATAGAGTACTGTGATTATAATATAGATACAATTTAAAAAGAATCTTGTTAATATATGTAATCGGTCCAGTCCTGTTCAATATATTCATCGACAACCTCGATGAAGGCACAGAGTGCTCCCTCAGCAAGTTTGCAGATGATACAAAGCTGGGAGGAGTAGCAGATACACCAGAGGGCTGCGCTGCCATCCAAAGGGATCTGGACAGACTGGACAACTGGGCGGTGAGAAACCTCATGAAATTCAACACAGCCAAGTGCACGGTCCTACACCTGGGGAGAAATAACCCCAGACACCAGTACAGGCTGGGGACCGACCTGCTGGAGAG
>JAWLRI010000942.1:961500-1000046 GCA_034781795.1 Crypturellus tataupa | reverse complement strand
AACTGAAGCATCAAAAGTTCCACAGGAACTTAAGGAAGAACTTCTTGACAGTGAGGGTGACAGAGCCCTGGAACAGGCTTTCCAGAGAGGTTGTGGAGTCTCCTTCTCTGGAGATCTTCAAGACCCGCTTGGATGCAGCCCTGTGCCATGTGCCCTGCATGTGCAGGGGGGTTGGACTAGATGATCTCTATAGGTCCCTTCCAACCTTAGGCATTGTGTGATTCTGTGATTCTATGATTCTAATTTTCAGACTACCCCTCCATGGGTCCGTGAAATGCAGTGTCCCTAGCTCTGCAATAAAAATGTTAGAGAGAGAGCTGCTTTCTCTGCCCTATTTATGGCAGAATTTGTGCCATAGTTTCCCACCTCATGGTAAGTTTGTGTCATGCTGGGTGAGGGGGTCCTGTGCAGCAAGTGCCCACTGTGCTGTACTGCAGAGGTGCCCCCTCTGTCATCTGCTATATGATGTCCCTGCTAGAAGCTATTTTATTTCTGTACAAACTCTGGTAGTGCTTTTATATCCTATTTCAACCTCGTGTTTCTGTAGTTAATGAGAATGCGCTGCGTTTGTCAAAACTCATTTATTAAGGTCTATTAATGATTTCAAGATGAAAATGAATTTTGCAATTCTGAGCATCTTCTAGAGCATTCTTATTCGGACCAATTTATCAAAAAGTTTTAACCTAGCTAACTTTCCATAGTTTTTCATAGCTCTCATGGGTGCCTTTGTCAGGCTGTTGATGCAGTAATTTCTTCAAAATATTAGTGGGAAATGGCATTTGAAAGGAAGATCCATTTATAGTCTTGAGATAGGAGTAATGAAGGAAGGAAAAAGTGAGAAACTCACAGACATTTCTGTAAATCCAATCACAAGTTTCTGTGAAGTTCGTGAACGAAAATGAATTCTAGGTCCCTTTTAAGGGAGGGAATTGTAGTGTTTCAGAAAGCTGCAAAAGGCATTAATAAAATCAGTGTGTGTGAGGACTGTGTTGCCTGAGGGACTGCATCTTATTTTAGTTTCTCTATTGCACATAGCTTATTAAACTTTCTGTGTTAGGAACTTTAAGATGTATCCAAGAACAATTATTAACTAATAAAAAGCATGTCAATATTTTTAGAACTTGGTGCTTCTTAGGAATTTTGCATCGTTAATATATTATGTGTTTTATAAAGATACTCTGAGGAATTCAGGGCAAGTTTGAGTAGAGATTAATCTCAGATCCGAGATTAACAAATCTACTGCAATCTCTGTCCTGGCTAAGGCCCAAACTGTCATGCTAAAAGCAACGAAAGTGGAAGAGCATGAAAGTGCTGGTGGTCTTGCAGCAATGGATTAAAATTAGGTGTCTGAAGATTGGGCAACCCACTGCAGTGCTCACCCTGATGGTAGGGATGTCTGATTTTTGTTATACCCTAATATAGAGTGTTCTGGAGATTTAATGAGTGGAAAAAATCTGAGGAACTGTGTGGCCGCTTGGAAGGAGGGGAAGGGTGATCATTTGAGCTGATTTTAATTTGCCAGAAGTCTTCCTGCCCTCTCCTTGACTCTTAGCTACTCAAGAGACATGATTAAGTGTTCTCCCTCCTGATAACGGTTCACTGAGAGGGGGCTGACAGGTGGGAAGAGCAGCCAAACTGCTGCATGTTTTAGGAGGTGTCTGCTGAGGAACGGGCAATCTGTGTCAGCGCTGCTGATAAGCTCCAACACGAAGCACCACCCAGAGCTTCCCTGGCCAGGCGGCACTTGGCCGCGCGAACTGTGCTGCGCACAATGTGCTAATTGCCGCAGATGGGCTGCACTTGGTTGGAAATGACAGGGTGGGTATTTCTTTTTTAATTGAGCTCCTATTTACTTAGCTTTTAGCATTCGTGTTCTGAGAACCGATATTTATGCATTTTTTGTATTCTGGGAGCAAAGGGAAATTGTTTGTTAACCTTAAAAGTGCTGTTTAGAAATAGTTTTGAATTTGATATTGGAGTTTTGCTTAAAATTATTTGAAAAGGAAGAAAAAAGTTCTGAATTACAATCTGAGTTTTTTTTTTCCATTATTTATTTATTTATTACCATAGCAAATATTTAATTTTTCCTTCAAAGAAGTAGCTTTCACCCAGAAAGGATCTGGCCTCCCAGAACTCACAGCTGATGGTCCCTTTCATGCCCTCTCAGAAATGGATAAGGCCAATCTACTCCTCCTCACCCTACAACATGTAGAAATTTATGGTTTTCCCCCATCTGTGGCTGAGTATTTCTTAACCTGTTGGAGCAGTTCAAGCCCACAAGATGGGGGTATAAGGTATTGGATATAGAAATGGAGAGGCCTGTGTGTTGTATGTGAAGTCCTGGTGGAAGGAAGAGCTGGGGTGATGAGGGTCTCTTGCCGTGGTGGGCAGAGAAATCTCCATTCCCAAAAGTGATGGCAGAGCCCCACCAAACTTTGCAGCATTCAGTTTTCAGGCTGTAGGGCAGAAACAGCTGATGTTTCTGAACTGCTGACCTGTTTGTGGCGAGGAGCCCCCAGGCATTTAAATGTCATCCAGAGAGGGAGGAAAGGAATTGCCTCTGCTCCCCTTTTCAGCAGATAAGGGTCCCAGCACAAAACAGACTCTATTTGCCTGAAACTCAAGCAGGCAAATGAAACACAAGTTGATGCTCATATCTGAGCTAGTGTGTCTTCCAGACAACTTATGATGCTCCTACTAGACACCACTTGCTGAGTACACGCACCTCTTTTGAAATACAAAACCTTTCTCCCCTCTTCCAGCTGCACGGCTGCAGTTCTGAGGGAAGAATGAAGAGGAAACATAGAAAGCAGGATTGTTGATACGAATTTGAAGGTGGCAATTTTATTTATTTATTTTAACTCTTTACTACAATGTACTAAATGATAAAGTAGTACGTATACACAGTAATGCATATTCAATAGATTCCAGGATTTGGGACTTCAAGAAATGCCAAATCCTAAAACTCAAGATGCAACTGGTAGCACTGAATGAAAAAGGGCAGGAGAAAGCAGAATGTTGGCATATTTGGTTTCTGTCTAACAGTCCAAGTAAATAGAGGGAATGAAATGAGTCACAAGAAGGTAAAGAAGACCCTGTACAGACTATTCAAATTGGCTAAACTGCCTTGTCACTCTTTCAAAGCAGCTGGAGACGGAAGAACGCTTGGAAGGAGGTATAGTACACTGAAAAGTGCTTAAGGCAGGACATAGAAATGTTCATATATGGGAAGGTTTCTTGTTTTTTAAATATTTTATGGTTATAGTAATAATACCCTAGATTGCTGTTTCATCCAGCAGAAATGAGGCCTGTTATGATACTGCTGTGTGAGATAAATGAGAGAATAGTCTGATGAAAATACCATATTTATTCAGATTAAGAAAATAACTGGACATTTTGCCATTAAGCTGTATGTGCTGCTTATTTTGTCTTAAACCTTTTTTTTTCCTACTAGCAACAACAACACAAGTTGATGCTGGTGTCTGAGCTAGTATTAAATGTCAGAAAGCAATTCTATATAATCCCTGAAGAATCATGCTCTTTATTTTAGAGTTGTTTAACATTTTAGTTTGTTTTAAATTGCAGTTTATCCTTAGGTGAGTCTTTAAAAGTTCTTTTTGTATTCTTTCATAGTTATCCTTGTTTTTTTTTCCTTCATTTAGACTTCCCTTCATGTCTTTTCCGTTAGGGTTCAACATAGATAATACACCAGTATGGGACACGCACTCTCTTAGAATAGACCTGCTTGTCAGCATTCTTGCCTACTAAATTCTGAATTAGCAATTAGCAGCTTTTCCTTGCAAGGGCTTCTAAGGAGAGCTGTGTGATCCAGGACTTCTGGCTGTCCTTGCTGAGCAGCGAGTGGCTTTGTGGGTTGCAGTCTGCGTCTGTGAAGGCTCCCGCGGGGCTTGAAGAGCCAGCAGTGCTGGGGATTCCATAGAAGTGTCAGTATCAGTCTTGGCTCTGCGCTGAGCTCGTGCTCCTGTTCACACCTGGGACTGGAGGAATTCGGCTAGTCACCTGAGGAGGCTGGCATTTAATTAAACTGGGATGCTGGTGGTGGCTGCTGTTTAGGTTGGAAGCAGAAGTTTCTCCCTGCAGCCTAGCAGGGGACCGCATGTGCGGCAGACTAAGCTGGTGGAGGCATGTGGGAATTTTCCAAGGGTGATGCCTTGGGCCACGGGTAGGACTCTGATCCTAGCTTGTCTATCCTCTGTCATGCTACAGCTGTGTTGCCATCTCTGTAATACACGTGTCTGGCCTGTAGGCCGTTCTTCCTTAAGTCATGTCTTAAGGAGTCAGCGACCTCAAAATTAGACTGTGTGTGAAACTTAATGTATTGTGAAATGAAGATTGTAGCACTGGATGATTTAACAGTCCCTTCTGGCCTTAAACTTTGTGAAATAGTTCAGCAGTTTTGCTGACGACTTGACTTTGAGGACCAGTTCAGTGCGATGCGCTGTAGAAGGACCCCACAGCAGCTTGCCAGGCTAGCAAGAGAGATGGAGTAATTACCAGTGGCACAAATCATTTGGAGGCCTTATGTGGTATTCAGAGAATGTGAAAGTAAATGGAATAAAATGGTCTCTGTCCGTGTGCAGTTACTGAAAGATTGCCAGGAGGCTTTCGGAGACAGAGCCTAACTCCCCATCCGTCTGTTTTATGGTTTGCCTTATAACTTCTAAATTTACACTGTCAGACCTGTACATACCTTTTCATTTTTTTCTTAGATTATTTGCTGCTGTTACAATCTATAAATACATTTTAGAATATTTTATTGGATTCCAAAATTCTTATTCTTTGATCTTATGCCAAAAGTTATTAACAATAACTTACGACTGTTTTACGGTAAAACTAACAAATGGAGGAAGTTTTATACCTCATGTCTTAAATTTCACATTGGCTGGCTAAGTTTCTCATCAACAGTAAAGTACACATTCGCTGCATTTTTCTTCAACGTGCTGTACGAAGTCGCTTGCTTCAGAGCAGAACTAGTGTGAAGCCTCGAGGTTGCAGGTCTAGCAGGGACCCTTTTCTCCTCCCCATGCTGCATTGGATGGTGATTTTCTTCTGTTACCTGGTAGGAGCTCCAAAATCTTGTTCATGTAGGTCCCTTGTAAAAACAGCTCTTCTTCACCAGTTTTGTAGTTCAAATACAAAAAATCAGATTTTGAGTATGTAGGCTAGTGTCACCTATTGCTTAATTTTGGTGCTTAACTTCTTTTTAGTTAACATTAGTTTAAAAGTCTTTTCTATGAATGTTGTTTGAAATATAGACATTTATCTCAGTGTTATCTCAAAACTTTACTGCTTTTCAAAAAAATTTTATTAGTGTTCTCTTCTTTTAAAAATCTTAGGAATGGAGCTTCTGCATAATAAAAATTAGGTCTTAAGTGAAACAAAGCTTTCTAGTTTTACAGTAAAATAAAAAGTGAAGATTATCACTAAATAGCTTTATCTTGACACAACTTCATTAAAACTGAACAGCTGCATCAACCAGAAACTGTTGTTGGTAGAACTGGAGATTCAGATTCAGTCTGCAGGATTTTTTTTCTCATGTTTTGTATTTTGCATTGTTTGAATAAAGTCAACAACAAATTTTGCAGGCCTTCTCTTTTCCTGTTTTTGTTCTTTTTGATCTTCTCTGCTGTTTCTAAATGCAATAGAAAGGGTCTGTGTCTTCCTGTCCTTTTGCTCATTACTGCAGACTTTTGCAACCTAGTTCCCTTCATTTTCAGTGAATAAAGAACTTTATATGCTCTAAACTGCATATGGAACCAAGTAGAAAAAGAAAAAGCTTTTTTTTTCTTTTGCATCATGGTTACAACTCTAGTAGAATCTTTGTCAGAAAGCAGTTGAAGATGTATGGGAAAATGTCCACTTTTGTAGTAAATTTGTAATTCTCTAGTTGCAATTAATTTAGCCCATATCCAATAAAATAATTCAAACACAAAATAGACTGTGTATGAAATGTACTATTAGGTGAAGGAAAAATCCCTGTGCTGTACATCAGCTTTGCAAACTTGCCTTCTGGACATGCCAAATATTATGCTGAACTTCTTGAGGTCTTGTTATAAATTTGCTCACATTCTCACAGTCTTCAAATATTTATCCATTGTTTGAGCTTTAGTTAAGTATATATTCCGAACTGATGTTTTCACAAAGACACTTTTGTTTATAAGCTTTCTAATATGGCAGAGAAAGCAGTAAGTTCAATTTAGAGTGGATGAAAAACAGGGCAAATTGCTTTAGTTGGAAACGGCACTGGAATTTGCTGTGAATACAAGGTATGTATGCATTTGATTATCCTGATTAGCTCATATGCAGGCAGATTTTTCTTTTAATAAAAAAATCTATTATACTAAAATTATTTTCTCTAAAAGCAATGTGTACTTTATGCAAAGCTCTATCAGTCTTTTAATTATTTCCTGCTAACTAATTTCTTCTCAACTTATGTATTCAGCTAATTTCTTTTCAACTCAATACTTGTGAGGCCCTTGTGTAACAAAGCACAACTTTATTTCCCAGTGTAGGGACTCTGATGAGTGCTTGGGTAAAATATAGCAGTGTTTCCTCTCTCCTGTTTTAAAAGCATGTGCAGGGCACGTGTGAGGTATATTCTGTTTTCTTAGAGTGCGGAACTCCTAGTTAGCCAGATTTCACATGAAGCGCACTGACAGGAATTCACCACTAGATCTATTGGTTTTCTTACCCAGAGCTGATCTTGACCTGATTTCTCTGTGCAGTCAATGAGCATAAAAACAAATGTCAGCAGTCTGTATTAACTGTGAGTTAAATTCTTATCAAAATGGATTACTCCAGTGAAATGTGCTTAGAATGAAGCAGAGCCCGTGCCCCTTTTACCCAAAAATGCACCATCTGCCCGATAACACTGATTGTCCCGAAGTGTTACTAAAAACGTCCACGTGTCTACAGAGGAGCAAATTATTGGCCCTGGGATGGGGGTAGAAAGAATCATGCTTTCTTTTCTCATAGGAAATGCTGATTGATACGGTGATTCGCCGTCTTAGGATGTCTCACGATGAGAAGAGGGAGGAGTGGATGTTCACGGGACGGAGTTCTTGTTCGTTATGGCATGAGCAAAGCTTCGTCCAGAGCCCTGAGTCTTCTCTTCAAGTCCTTCTGCATTCCAGTGGTGCTAACTTTTATAACTGTAAAAGACAATTATCCCTTAGACGTAGCTGATACTGTTGTGAGAGCAATTCTGAAGCAAAAATGACTTTAATATAGCTGAATGAAGAACTCGGGTAGTTTCTCTTAAAATTGCAGGGTAGGTCATGTTCAAAAAAAGAATTAAATATTAAATGGGGAGAATTACATTGGAGCAGAGCCCAGATTCTAAAAGTAAATTGCTGATAACTATAACTTGGTTTCCTCAATGAGTATTAATCCAAATTGTATATAGCATGTATGGTTTTGAGTAATAGTAGTTAAGCTAAGGATCAAGAGTCCAATTTTCTTTGCTCCTTCCTAGGAAATATAAAACCTAGTGTTGCATAGCAACAGACTGAGGTATAGAGATATTGGCACTTTAACATGTTTAGTGCTTTGGGAAGAATTAGGTAGCTGATGGCATTGCTAGTGAGGAAATGTATTATTCTCTCCTAGGGTACTGTTTTAATTTAAGTCTGACTGTAGTGACTGAAGACCATTATCATCCAAAAAGCTAGCTAGGGGTCTGCAAAATGAATTACTGGTCTCGGTCCAGTTTTCAGGGTACACATAGTCACATTTCAAAAACTATTCCTATAATTGGCAATATTTCTGGAGTCCTCTGAAGGTCCAACAGTACGAATGGTGGTGGAGATGCTGTACTGCTTGTTTGTCCCTAGAGCTCACTGCTTTGGGCAAATCTTGGGCTGTCTGACGGGGGATGTTCTGGTCTCATTGCTGAATAGAAGAGTTTCTACTCTTCATAGCATATGACTTGTCAGCTTAGCTCTGTGATGGGTAACTGTTACTTTAGAGGTTTATTATTTCTGAGGATCTTGGTAGTTTTCCTGAATTTGGGTTAATTGTAAACAGTGTTTTGCTTACAGTTGGCTGAGACCTCTTTTCATCTTCTGGGATCTCCTCAAGCTGTTAAACTGCTTTAAATTTGCAGGACCAGCTTTGAATTCACATTAAAGGTAAAAGCTTTCTAGATGTTTGCAGTCTCTGTGATACCAGTTTTCATGTCTTTGTTCTTGTCATCTGGCACACTTGAAAGTCGAAGGTTCAAAATCCAGGATACTATCAAAAGAAGAGGAGTAAAATTGATGGCTCCATGTGAAAAGGACTTGCAGTCCCTTAAATGCTGTTTGATAGTGTTGTTCCTGCACTAGTTAATTTTGTTTAGCAGACTTTTGCCCAAAAAGATTGCCAGACACTCATTATTGTCAAAGTTCCTGCTATAGATGGACTAATGCAGCCCTCTACTAGACATAGAAACACTGGCAGCCGAAAACATTACTATTATTTAATATACTTTACAGGAAGTTTGTGTAGTAAAAGATCTCTGGGGGAAATTCAATACAGCTGAGAAGCATTAAAACGCACCAGGATGTTCTTTTCCATACCCAACCATCATTCAGTATTAGTACTGACTTTTTTTTTTTTTTCTTACATAATATAGGGTTGGTAAGGAACTTTGTAGGAACATTTAGAACAAGAGAGAGTTCCACGCTTAAGCTCTACTGATCTTTAAATAGTCACCAAGAAATCAGTCTGTGATTGACTGCAGCTCTCCAATACAGGAGACTCCCAGAAAATAACTGCATTAAGTGAATAACAGGTTTACAGGACATCTCTAAACGTTTTTAGTTTTTTGGTAAAAATGCAACTTTTAATCATAGAGTAATTAAAAAAAAGTAGATATTCTGAAATAAAAATAAATTTGTAATGATTCTGCTTCCTTTATTTTTTTAACAGTGAGATATTTTGCCTGTGACAAAGGCAAAGGTAAGAAGTAGTTGCAAGAAAGAGGAAAGGTAACTATTAGCAAGCTCATGCAGTGGACACCAGTCATGAGGCTAATTCTTATGAAATACAGAATTCTAAAGTTTGTTTTTAGAAGACTGTTTGAGGTTAGCTTTGCTCCCTGCCTGCTGTAGTGGTGCTGCTGTGTTGTCTCTGCTGAGATGCACAGAGGAACCTGAGCAGTTTGTCATATATTCCTAAGTACCTTATTTTGTCCAAAGCTACTGTTTTTCCCTATGTTTTACTTGTAAAAATTTTTATGAGGTGTGGAGATATGGTGTACGGATATGGTGTATGAATTAAAGTACATGCTTTTGTCTATCTATTCAATGTGAGAAAAGGCAGTCTTTAGTTGTGATTTTTCTTAAGAGAGAAATGGTGCTTAAAAAGGAACTTGACAAAATGTGAGAGTTTGCTTCCTAACCAAAACATTGTGTTTTTTGGGGGGAGAAACTTGAATTTAATCTAAAATCAATGTTTCCATTACTTTTGACATCTGTATCCACAATGAAATGATTAATTCTGATCTGCTTTTGAATCTGAGGATCTGTTCCTATTTTTTTTTCTTTTTTTAAAAATTTTTATTTCAGGAATATTTGTATGGAAGCTGGAAGTCAAAGGTAATATTATATTACCTTTATATTATCTTATATTTAGATAATTAGGGCCAGCCTTAGTATGTGAACACTAGAATGAGTATGTCTTATTATGTGTCCGCATTTTTATTTAAGTTCTGCATCTTTTTTTGAGGGGCTTTAGTAGAGTTCTGCATGCTCAATATATCTGGAAAAGTAGCCATGTCAACATATATTCCTAAATACGGTTTTAATTTAAGGACTTATTTTAGGCATCTTTGGGCCTGATTTTTAGGTAAACTCAATGCAAGCAGAAAAAATGTTCTATGGACAAATAGGGCATTTTATATGCAATGTGTGTAAGTTAATGTACAGGTTATCTTTTTCTTTTTAACCTGGGCTGAAGAAATTTGCTAGTGCTTCTTGACATTTACAACAAAACCTGCTATGAATATGAACAGAATTGTGGATAGTTTTGTAAAGTTTCTCCTTATGGGGGGCTAGTATGCTTTCAAAACGTGTTTTCAGAGATCCAGATGTGTTTTCAGAAAAAAATGTAAATTTGAACTAATTTTTGAAGCCACTCTAATGTCATCTTTTTCAGGCTTTATCTTCTCACATCTGAATCAGTTTTGTAGCAACAGGAGTTCTTGTTTCTCCAGTGAATACCAAGTGTGAGCTCATGCCTTATGCAACTTAAATTCCATTATTTGAAATAGGAATTTGTGTGTGAATGTGTTTGTAGACAATTTTTGCTTATCGGGCTTATATTTAAACATGTATACCTTAGTCTTCCAAGTATTATAAAACTCTTAAAAGATGAAAGGGAGATGATATTTGCTCTCGAATGAACTACTCCTAAAAAAATATTTTCCTTCTCTTATCTGTGAGATGTAGCATAGGAATAGGATTCCCCCCCTCCCTTTTTTTTTTCAATACATTATTAAGACAACAGGTAAAAAGTGCTTTAAGTGATGGTTATCCTTTTTTTTAAGATTTTGCTGGAATTTTCTTGTCCAGAAGGAAAAAGATTTCGTTTCTTTTGCTGTGACTTGAAATATATGCTCATGTGTTGCTTTTAAAAGATTCTACATTAATTGTGTGTAGATCAGATGAAAAATTATCTTTGGTTATGTAAGGTCTGCTCACAGAAAGCTCATAGGATAAAATAACACTCTCTCAGTGCACAGCTTTCTGTTTAGTAATTATCTAAAAAAGTAGAAATCTGCCTGTAATTTTGTTATTTTTGGTCCATTAGAGGTACTCTTTTACTAAGGTCTTGTTAATGAGAGACATAAAGCCCTTGTTAGCCATGGCCAATATTCTAGAGCCCAGCACTGCAAAAGCACAAAAATGCTTTTGAAAACTGTATTCCAACTATGAATTAAAGAGCATGGGAGAAAAGACATTTTTAATTTCATGCGTATTAAGTAGTCTGTACAATAACACTGATTAAGGCATTATAAAGTGCTCTGAAGTTGTCTTGATTTGCTATGTCTCTTTATGTTTCAGATAATTAGCTTTTTCTTCATTAACTGAAATGACTGAATGGTACCGGCAACCAATTCAGTGATTGAAACTGCTGCAGTGACGGTACTTTAAAAGTTTGTGCAGCACCGATGCAAATAGACATGGTCAGTCACACACACCTACTTCTGCCAATTCTAAGGAAATGCCTTATCTATGTCTGAAAACTTTTGTTTCAACAACCTCAAGAATATAACTGCTGGGGCAACAGCTCACGGACGGTGAATTCCAGACAGCCTGTGCCATCTCTTTTTTCTCCCGCTTAAGATAGGGAAGGCTGTACAGCCTTCCAAAGCCGTCTACACTGAGGGCATCCGAAGCAGCCATGCCAACTTCTTGAAAGTAAAAATTGCAGTTTTGCTACTTATCTCCAGCAGACAAACTGTTTCTGGCACCAGTGCTCTGAACTTTCAGTAGCCGGTGAAGCGGGAGGCTTTTGTAATTGAAGTGTGCTTGGAAAAGCCCAACTGCCCTGTAGCCATGAGTGTGTAGTGTGCGTGTGTGCGTCTGGTGCTCTGAAGCTATAACCAGGATCGTGTGTTCTAGGCTGTTGTCTTACTCAAAAGGAACCAAAGATTTCAAGGCTGTGTTGTGTGTGGATTTTGGCATTGCCTTTCTTCAAGGAATCGCAGTAAACTGAGAACCAAAACCTCACTTTGAAGTCTAGAGCATCCTACACTTCATTTTGCCAGGTCCCAGTGAAGAGGGGGAGAAGTGCAGAGCATCTTGCAGGCTTCGTGGTGTGACATCTTCGCTATTGCTCTGACCTCTGAAGTCAGTGGCTGTCACTGTGTTACCAGATGTCTCAAACTATTAGCTGGATATAACAAACCTCTCCTGGGATTCTTCTGCTTGGCTCAAGAATGCTGCAGGTGCCGAGGGAGCCTGGGAATGGCAGAGCGAGAAGGGTTGGCCCAAGACACTTGTGGGTCAAAAAAGGAGTCTCATTTCGTGCTCAGGTTGATCCAAAACTTCTATGATTTCATATCTTTTGAGTGCTTTTTTTGGTTTCTTTCTAATTGTGAAATCTGAGAGAATTAGAAAGTACTAACATCTTCTTTGGATCCTTTAAAAAAAAAAGAAAAAGGCGAGTAAGAGATCCTGGAGATAGATCCCATGGAAGTACAGTTAGGTCAGGCATGAGGCATTGGAGGGTGGAGAAACCTCTCCAGCTCTCTAGTTGCTAGCAAGGGCCTTAATTTTCCAAGGTTAAAATGAGCAACCTTGAATTTAGGAATGACACCACAGAAATTTGTAGGTGTATTTTTAATTTTCTAATATGGATAATCTCATTTGTAGCCAGTGGAATTATGTATATTAATATGTGTCTGTAAGATTCAATGCTGTCTAAAAATAGATTGGGAAGACCTTCTGGAGAGAAAAAGAAGCGGTGTATTCTTTAAAGCAAGCACTGTGGGATAGTTTGAGAGGGAGTTCCTGCAATTATTTGTTCAAGAGAAATCCATGGTGAAGGTGGGACTTAGAGACTTGTTTCTGGAGACATTGCTGGCAGGATTATGAAGGTGGGAGCTGGAGAGTATTGGGAAAGTCCCTGTTGGCAGATTTAGAGCTGCCCTTGGTGTCGTTTGCACAGAGTGTATTCAAATGGCTGGGTATGAGCCCAGCAGTGTCCTGTGTAGTGCTGGACTCTGCTTAAAATTGCTTAAAATTGGGTTGGGTTTTTGTGGAGGAAGGCATAGGAGAAATAATTTTGAGTAAGAACTGGCACAGATCAATGTTTTTAAGATGTGGCAGTGGCACAATACTTCTTAATTTGTAAATGAAGGGGCAGATACCCTCTGCAGCCGCAGCTGAACTTCTGCTGACGTCAGCTGCCCTGTGAACATGGAACAAATTGCTTAATTTACTAACTCAGAAATGACTGCCTGGTGTTGGACTTCTGTCTTTTCCTGTTTCTTTAATCCTTTTAGTAGCTGAGTCAACCGCGGAGAACAAGAACATTTTACAGCTGGAGGGCCAAGGCAGCACCGATAATTGTTTCCATCGCTTCCCATACAGAACAATTGCTTTCGTTCAGGACGCTGTTTGCCTGCAACTTGAAAAATCATTAAAACTCTCATTTAAAACTTATGGGCTTTTAGTTCATCCTAATAAGCATGCTGTCTTTTTTTTTTCTTTTTCTTTTTTTTTTTTAATGGACTGTATTGCATGCACTGAGTGCTTTTTTTTTTCACTAATTTTTTTCAGGCTTCCAGAGGACTTTTTTTGGAGTAGTGTTTACTGCACAATTTCAGACTGTTTGTATGCACATGATTTTAGCATTTGATCCTTTTCAGGATTTTATTAATCAATAATTCATACTGTCATAGTAGTTTTGCTGAGTGCTCAAAGTCACCATGTTTCCTTATTTCTGTCAAACTAGAAAGAATTCTGTCACAACTGCAAGTGTGTGAGTTCTCTCCTTTTTTGAGGTAAATATTTTATCTTAATGAACTTTGGCATCTTCGGTGATAGTTTGAGTAGATAAATTGGATTTTAAATCATCTAAGGACAAATTTTGTCTTACAGGAAACTGCTGTTATAGTAAAAGTAGAATCTTAAGAAGTATCATTGGAAAACTTCCTAAATATTCAACTTATGCTGCTGAAAAGGCTTTTTACTTAATTCTTAACTTTAGTTTCATTCTGTAAATGAGAGAATGCATTTGTGGCACCTTTTTCTATGTTGTCAAAAATGGAAAAAAAAAAAAAAAAAGACCTGTTACTATCCTTTCTTAAGGTAGGTATGAGCCAAAACTTAGTATAGGTTGTTGTGTTAGAAAAAACTATTGTTAACTTAAAATTACTATGAAGATTCCTATGAGCTTTTATTCCTCTTTCCTATGTAAGGGTTCTGAGAAGAAAAGAAAACACTTTAAAAAGTGGAAGTAAACACTCTGCCATGCCATACTTTCAGAAAAAATTACTTCAATACTTCAATAAGTATTTCAATAAGTATTTTGTATAATAAGTAAACTTCATTAAAAAAAATAAAATAGTAGCTGATTGCTTAGTATGTGTGATGATAAGCAGTGCCTTTTTTTTAATCCTAGGAGAGCTGTTCAGTTCATTCTTTTTTAACTGGTGGTTTTTGTACCTGACCTATGCTGGCTATATGCTCCTGTTTATGAAATTACATTCCCAATTGTACACGCCAGAATGTAAATTGGAAACCATTCAGCTGTGATACTTGCATAAGGCCACTTGGCTCATGGATTTTCAGAAATGCAAATGATGTGAAAGTATAGAATAGTTTGGAGCTTTATTTCAGAGTAATTTGCTTATGGGGCAATAGAGAGACAGTTCCTTTTCTGAACTAAGGTATTTTGGGACAAGATTGGTTGTTCAGTATGCTTTCTACTTCTTGCAAAAGCAATGATGAGTAGTGTTCATTTTACTAGCATTTGCTGAAGGTAATCCAGTGGAGACAGTTATGTTGCTCTCACAAGTTAAATTTTATTATCGTATTCATTTTTGTAAAATGCTCTTCCTAATTTCTGTGCAGGTAACTACTGTACAGTAAATGGTGGTTTCTCCTTCATGCTGTTTTCCCGTGCATTGGGTGTTTTTCTGTGCCTGATGAATGTAGCTTTATGAATGTAGCGAGGGAGCCTGTTGCGCCCTAGTTTACAACAAAATAACTTTTCCTGTCAAGTACAAGTTCTAAACTTTTCCTTGCCCCACTTGCACACCTTGGATCTTCCCAAGGAAAGCTCGTTTAGGAGTGTGTATTGGAGATGGAAATTTCTGTGATCTGTAGAGTCATAAAAAATCTCCTGTGGGAAGCAGAGGCCAGACCTTGAGAGGGAAGGTGTTTGCCTGCCCAGGCTGAGCGATAAGGAGCACGGATGCAGCTGCTCAACCCGGTTCACAGGCAGCCCCCTCCGAAAACCTGCTGAATGCGGCCGGTCGGCTGCTTGACCAGGATTGTAGCCGACTTAACCGCAGACGTCCTCCAGACCATCTTTGGAGGTCAAACACACGGAAATGAGGAAGAGGAGGAGGAAGGCAGGACCCTCAAATTGAGGGCTGGGACCCCCGACTGGCACGTGCGCCTGCGCACCCAGGGGGAGAGTTGCGCGACTGAAGGTGGAGCTTGTCCACCCCCCCGGCTGCCTCCTGGGTCGCACTGACTCTACGTGCCAGGATGCACCGGGCATGAAGAGGACAGTGAGGAGAGATGGAGGGGAAGAAGAAACCCCTAACCCTGAGGCCTGCGCTGTCTCCATGGGAGCCGGTCAGCAAGTCTCTCTCTGATCTGCCACCCTGAGAGGATGTTGGGGCCCGGTATCCCGCCAGCAGGTATCACCTCATGAGTAGTTATCCACGCTTTGCTGCTCTTATGTGCTTTCACCTGACTCGATGTAGTCACCTATTTCTGGCGTGATTATTGCCGAATCCCGAGCCCATCCGGAACAGAGTGTCAGTGTTGTGACTAGTGGGTGGACATCGCTGGGACAGTGAGTGAAACTTTGGCTTCTGCTGCTATGAAAAAAAAAAAGTCTCAAGAAGGTCCTGCAGGATTGATAGGTGAGTGTAAAATCAGCTATAATCCTCCTCCTCTATTGAGAAAATGATAAGCAAACTGGGTAGGGTCCTGCTGTAGTTTAATTCAGTCAAACTGCTTATAGAAATTATTGTCATACTTTATTAGCAGTTCAGGTGTGGGAGTAAGTACGTTGGTGATGCAGTGTAAACCTGTTAACAACAGTTAATTACTTTCAATGCTTTCTGCAACCTTACAACATCTATGTAGTGCTATGTAATTTAGTTGTCAAAATTGTGTTAAATTTTTTGATGTTAACTGTCATAAGACTTTCCAGTGAGCAGAGAGTAGCAGCATTTTGCTAATGAACTTCTGAACGTTTGCTAAGAACAAAACGTGTGAAAAATATTAACAAGGTAGGAGACAAATTTATGGGTTGGTAGGTCCCAGCAGTCTGACATAGAAGCATGACAGGGAAACACCTGTAAGAGCAGTAAATTCAAGGTTTGAATTCTACCAAATATTTGAAGGCACCTCAAAAACAAAAATGTAAATATTTCCAATTAAAATAAAAAGTAAAATCATTTGAAATGTGAATAATTGATAAATAAGATGCTTGTGACATAGTGCAATGTCAGTAAAGAATCATTTAAAAACTGAGCTGTTGGGAACATAGTAGTTTTGTGGGGTAATGTCTTTAACTGTAGAGTTGATCTGTACTAAAACTGATTGATTTGATAAAATCAAATGCCCAAGATTGGATTGGGCGTGATTGCTATAGCTTTTCTGTATTTGGTGAGGAGAGAGAGAAGGTCCAGCAACCCAGGTCTAGGGTAAAGCCTGCTGGGATGAATCCAGTGAAAAGATATGAATTTGGATTTTCAGCTTATTATTACAGAATATTGAATTTATTATAGAATATTGAATATAGATTTACAATTTCTTACAGCTTCTGCACATAGCATTAATGTTCTGTTTTTTGTTCTCTAGTCTCTTAAGCTAGCTCTTAAGCTCTTTCTTACCACATCTTAGCAAGTCCCGTCATATGCGTATGATTGTCTGACCTCCAGAGTTGGGACTTCTGCTCTTAGATGGCTCTAGTTTCGTCTAGGTGTATCCTGGATTCCGAGTGCCTTCCACATTTCTGAAGAATAACTGTAAAGAGGTGGTTTTCTTTTCTTGTAAGATTTCTTCCAGGATGACCTGCAGTGATACAAGGGAGTCTCAACAGAGCACTGGATTTCTTGTTTCACTCAGACTTCTCCCTGCCAGGTGCTGGTTCCTGGGCTTGAGAACTGGGTCTCTTGCACAGAGAGCAGAGAGCTTTAATCTTCGGTTCATGCATACTTCATACATGTACGGTTAACTTTGAGATTGAGTATGCATGTTTCTGTAGAATATATCAAGTGATGAATTTTTAAAGCCTTTCGTAGGTCACCAAGAGCTCATTCCAATTAAATCCCGATACTACCCAAGGTAATGAGAATGACTCACACAAAATACTACAAAATCACTGCTTTTGGTGGTAGTTTCTTGCCCATCTAACATTGACTTTATTTATTATTACAGTGCTTTGTTAAATCAAACGTGAATTGACAGAAGGGCAATTGAAGGATCAGCAAATAGAAGGCTGCAGGGAGGCTGAAGGTGCAGATTATACTTGCCTCTAGGCAAGGCCCAGAGTAAAGCTTTTAGGCTAAATTCTTATGATTTGGTTCTTTTTTTAGTGAGAACCCTACTTTCTAATAGCAGAACTGGAGTAAACTGATACTACTGAACAACTTGAACGTCCTTATTCTATTACATAATTTTTCTTCTCTCTCATCAAACGCTAATTTTGGTCTCCAATTAAATAAAACAGAATAATATCTTTGTGTCCCAATTGAGTTGCAAGGTGGGTTTCATTACTTATTAAAATACAGTAACAGCCAATACAAGCCAAAAGGCATCATGAAAGCAGATACTAGAGAAGATACTCTTCTCTTAGAAATGTCCTATCCTTGCATTTCTTGGAGAACGTCAGTCCTCCTCTCTATGTGCTTAAAAGGTAAACTTCTGCAGTCTTCTCTGAAAGTAAATCCATTTATTTCAGGTCTCGGGAAAATGAACTCATGGCCTGGGGATATTTGTGCTGGTGCTCTGTGATTTTGTTGCCTTTCTTCTGCCTGGGTGTCTAGGCTGAGTATCTCCACAGAGCTCGGTTGCTGTGGAACAAAAAAAAAAAAAAAACACCCAAGGTCTTAAATAGTTTTAAAGTCTGTAGGTTAGATCTTTTTCTTCAGAAAGGTAGGAAGGAGCGAATGCTCTGGTTTTTGAGCGTACCCAAGAGGTTGTGCTCTGTTTAGAGTGAGTTCCAGGACTCTGGTCTGGAAGGAATGAGATTCATCTCATAGTGATAATGTCTGCATGTCCAAGTCGTAATCTTCTCGTTAATGGTGGGTGGAAAGCAGTAACTCATTGCTGTCCTTTCGGCATCTAGAATTGGATAATCTAACCAGACTCTCATATCACCGAGATAGATAATAAAATGATAGTTACCATTTGTCATGAGGCCTTATAGGAGCTTGAGCCAAATCCTTTGGCAGCTTCCCCAAACTTACTGAGATGTGGGTTTGGGTAACTAATGAGGCCATTACAACAGCTGGCTCTACTAAATAGTCTTGGATTGAGTTTTCACAAATGAAAGATAAGTACAAAAAAAATGCAAGTAAGGTTTGGGGTTTGGAAAGAGCAGGCTTCATTAATTTGTTCCCTCAGTTTATCTAAGTCTGCAGTGGCTTGAATATAGAGATCTGGATTTTTTTCAGATTTGAAATAGTATATATCTGGAATGCATATCTCAAGCCAAGAGAGACATTTGAGAGAACAAGGCAATATATTTGACATTCCTACATAGAAAATCAGGTAGTCTGGGTAGCTTCCTAGTAGTAGTAGTAGTGAGGGAAAAAATGTAAGTGCTTGTAATACAGAACTTTGTAAATACATTAAAAGGAGTTAAACGTGATGCTGGAGGTGAGTATAATATTGGCCTTGCCTACTGACTTGTTCATAAACTGCTAGCTGTGATGGGGTGGATGTTTCCAGCTGAGCTCGTGATGCTCAGGTGGCCGCACAAGGCATGTCCACATGTCAGTGCAGCAAACCACATTGGGCAAATCTACTGTCTTGTGCTAGGCCCAGAGAGCATCTTTTGATGGTCTTGTAGGTGTTGTCAAGACTAATAAAGGGACCAGGTCTTGGGTTTGAAGGCTGCAGCCTGATAAGGGTGGATGGGGCCTTTGGCACAGGTTTGGCCTGGGACAGGCAGCCCTCGCTTGGCTCACTCCAGCAGTCTGCTCGCATCTCTGCTTCTGCTCTGTGTTCCTTGTGAGTCAAAGTGCCGTGGATTTCATTTTCTCTTGGTGTATACATGAATTAATTGATTAAATGATTTTATTAGCATTAATTGATTGTAAGTGGTTATATCCTCTGAGAACTTACTTGTGTGTAGTCTGATAATGTAGGAAAAAGGAAATGTTAGATGATAATATTTTGAGGTAATTAAATCCTTGTCAGAGCCTATGTATAAAATTAAAAGCCATTTTTTATTACTCCTAGCTTTAGCTAGGTTTACTGTTCTCATGCTTTCTCCTTCCTGTGTTTCACTGCATCTCCTCAGTCTATCTCTTCCCTCATCCTCTCTGTATTCTGTCCTGTCCCATAGTCACTGTGGTATTTTCTTGTTCTTCAAGTTTTAAAACTCTCACCATAGCACCTCATTCACACCACTTATTCTCTAATACTGCTCCCGTAGGGCCTTGTAGTTTCTGTTCTGTTTGGTGTTGTCTTCTGCTTCGGTTTATGCTATTGGGTAGTGGTGCCAGATTTGGTGATAACTGTGGGAACATAGTTGGAACTATAACTAAAGACCGTGGGTTGTCCTGTGAGATAATATTACTTCTCATTTTTTATAAGTTATTTTTTAAAATAAATGTAGCTACTTTTTTTTCTCAGACAAACTCCTATGGGTCTTTTAGGAATACTGGTTATTAACTGAAGCAGGGGCAGTGATCCTGCAGGCAGAAGAGAGAACCTGCAGGTATTTATGTGGAGGCAGAATAGGACGATGTTTGCTGTCAGTGATGCCCATTTAAAGGGCAGCAAGAGTTGGGGCCCAACTGGCACAGAAGCAGCTGTTTAGAGGGCTCTATATTAGCTTTGGTAGATAAACAAAGACAACTTAAATGGATATATGAGGGAGAGTATCACAAGAAAGGGTAAAAATAGCAGTTGCTGTTCCCAGATCACACTGAGTTGACACGGTTTGTAACAGGAGTGGCAGGTCTGTCTTTGCTGTAACCAATTTGTGGGCTTTTGGGATGCTCCTCCTATGGCTGGTGCCTACCAGCACTGTGACATGGCCCCATATAGCAACAGAGAGAGCTGGGTTTGATGCTGTCAGGTACTATATGGGATGACTGCATTGCGTCAGCCCCCTTCAAGGTAAACATGGATGATGCTTAACAGCAACACAAAAACAATTTATTACGGTATCCTCCTCTACTACCAAACTCTACCAAATCTCTTCCCATAGGGCTTCTGTTGAAGTGGGAGAAGCGAGTAACTTGTGTTTACCATTCATCACCCTGTTTTACCGCAGTTAATTCCAGAAATTAGTAAAACCCTGAACTCTGCACAGTTGTTCAGAAGAACTGCTGTATACCTGCTGCCAGATAGTCTGGCTCGGCAAGTGCCTCTGTCTCATGCATGAAATTTTTAAAAATAAAGCAAAATGACCTCTTTGTTTGATTCTGTTTTGCCCTGAGTTACAAAGTAGTATTAAAATATCTGCAAACATAGATCCTGAGCAATAATGACATATAAAGGTGTTACCAGATCTACTCTCAAGGAACTGTTCGCTGAGTTTAGGCACTTCACTGGGGAACTAGAAGGGAAGAACCATCTGAGGAAGGAGAAAGCTGAGCTCAAAAAAACTCAGTATTCACCAAGTAGAGTTAGGAACTAGAAATAAAGGGAAGAAATTCATTTAATAAGAAAAAAACAAAGTGGAAACATAAGTAGCAATAAGAGGGGGTTTACTGTGACAAGGACATGAGAAGTATGTAAAAACTTTTCTAACCACTGTTCCATAGATAGAGATAAAGAGAATTTGTTTATTTGCAAGGAAATATATTCATAAAAAGTTGTAAAGGATGTTCTATCTGGAATCATATATAGGATGCTGATATATTCTTGTACTTTTTATAATAGAAAATAGTCAAATCTTTATATAGTTCTTATACTGAATCCATTATTGTCTATGCATTTACAAGTTTGGAAGGAATAATTATAATGTGTTATTGAAAGCTGAATTTCAGTGTTAGTAAAACACATTATCCATTTATATAGTGGTTGTCAAATCAGCATAATTTTGTTTCGAATTATCAGCCTGTTAATGTAGGAATAATTATTTGCAGTGTCACATAGACTTTTTTGTATCTGGTTTTCTAATCTTAAACTCTTACTTGAGCACTGACTTTCTTGTTTATGACCTTTTTACCTTAAACTTAAATCATTTTTGTTTGTGTAGTGGGGGGAAACAGTGGATTTTAGATAAGCTTTTACCAAGTTTCACATTACATTGTGTTATATTACTTGTATTGCACAAGTCACTTGGATGTACACTCTAGGTTTTGTTTAAAAATCAATACAGACTTTTTGTAATCTTTGAATTTGTTGTGTTAACTTAAGTAACAATTCAAATCCTAGTTGACGAGGGTGGGAAAGAAATTTTAAAATGGGTATGGCTTTTTCCCTCAATGCACTCTCCCATAGTTGCTTCTGCTTTCACTTCTTGTTGCATGCAGTTCTTTCTGTTCCTTTTTTTTCCTTCTTTTTTTGGTGGAATGGTTCTCATGGGAGAACTTGATGTCTCTGCATCTACCTGTGACTTGGAAAAAAGGTATTTGTGAGTGACCAGCCTATAGGTAGGAAGAAAGTTGGTCTGGCTGCATGGGAGCTGCTGGCAGAAGCCCCTTTCAGCACAGTCTTGCTTTATAGTGGCCAGTGATGGAGACACTGGCTGTAAGCAGATATTAAACTAAAAGACCAAACCAAAAAAGCAAAACAACAACAACAAAAAAAAAAACCCACAAAACAACCCATAGCACTGTATGCTATAAGCTCTTGGGGGAAGCAAAGACACCTCTCCCTGTGTTGGGTTGTCCCAGGTGGAAGCCCTGGCTCAGGTGGGCACTACCAGGAGCGCTCTGTGTCCTTGCTCTCAATCACTGTCCTTGATGCTTCTTTCGCTCCTGGAAGCAGATTTTGTTTCAGTTGTGGTCTTCGGAGCACATATAGCTTTTGGTTTGTGTGTGTGTGCCACAGAAAATGCTCAGGGTAGGATTTTGAGCCACTTGTAATTTATTCAGTTGTTTGTGATTATTAGTCAGTCGGGCCTGAATCCATTTCTGCTTTACATCATGTGTGCTTGCTTCAAGTTTTTTTCCAACGCTATATAGATCTAGCTTGCTACTCAGCACTGCTAATTGCTTAAAAAATATCTCTAGGGATTAATGCTTGTTATGTCGTAATGGTTTCTATTTTAATATGTGCCGAGGTTAAAAATAAGTGAGGGTTGTGATTTTTCTCTTTTTCATTATTATTATTTATTCCAAACTCTGCAAATTCATTCTTGTGATTCAAGAGTCAAGCTGGGTTCATTCCTTCTTGCGCAATAGCATAAACTTTTTCTAAAGAAATTATGTCTTAATTAACACTTGTACCCAAGTCTTATCAGCTCCTCGGCCCTAACTGTGCAGATCATCTGAAACCAATTTGTCTGAAAGACCAAGTGCTGAAATTTGCATTCTGATGCGATTCTGATAATGAATGTCCTTCCCCCGCTCCCCAGCTGATGTTTCAAGACCGAGAGGCGAAGAAAGCTGACTTGGTTGAATCAGGTCCCGGATATCAGGGTTGAATCAGGATGCTCTACTTGGGAGAGGACTTGCCCTTCTGGTGCAGGCTAAAATGGTGCTCCATGATCGCTGGTTCTTGCTGCATTGTCTTGGGTTTCCTAGTTTTTGCGTTTTGGTTTGGTTTTGAAAGGACGGCTCATTTGGCAGCCCCATCGTCCCCTGCAATGGCTTTGATTTTTCAAGTGGAAGTAATAAACTGACATACTTAATTTTTAAGGCAGTTCACTGGATAATAGGATTTTGGGGTTACTGCTTTTATTCTCTAGGAGGACTGCTGTGTACGCTTCCAGGGTTGAATTAACACTTTGAGAGGTGCGAGCTTTAATTTTCTTTTAAATTAATTCTTTCTCTATTGGAAGGGAGCAGAATTGTGACTGAAACGCAGGAAATTGCTACTTATCGAGTGTGTGCTTATTATGAAGTTAGAGAATTGTATGTCTTGCATACCCTGCCCCATCTAGTGGAAATCTCGTGTATCAGCAGTGGAAGGTCAAGGACCTGAGTGAATCCAACAATCCGAGAGAGCAAGAGCAATCGGGATCTAACTTCACTGAATTATCCTGTAAAAATGCCATGCACATTGATGATGAATTTTTACGGAAAAACACTGATGATGGCTGATAATTTCAGATGGGGAACCTGCCGGTAGATATTTAGAGTTACATGAAATAGATGTGTCTGTAGAAATCTATATGGTCAAATGTAAGTGGAGAAAAGAGTGAGGGGAAGTGAGAATGTATGGTCTTTAAAGTTCCCTGAATTTCATGTGGAAATTGAAAGGTGCTGTACTCTGTCTTCAGATATTCTGTGATACTTCATAGGACTTGCTTGAGCACTGTTTTTATTATGCAGAAGGAATATTGACATAAATATATTCCCAGCAGTCATACAGATTGCTTTCCTGCTGCATGGGAATTGGGGCTAATGCTGGAGTGAAATAAATGACAGCTGGCAGCATGCAGTATTCCTTTTTCTCTCTGAAATACTTAAATGGTTCTTATTTCATCAGGAATAATAAAGCAGGTCACTTTGATGAAACTATCATTGGATTTCTGACATTAGGCTCAAGGCAATTGCTAACTACTTTTCAGTATGTAGGCTTCTTAATTAAACGTGGATGTTACCTTAGCAGGTGCACCATTTATTCAATAAACAGTGGTGAAGGCTGGATCAAGTCGAGGGTTCTTTCATTAAGTCAGATTTAGTGCACTATCCTGTTATGGTGACAGCTATAGTGATAGGTATTAGAAAGGACTTCATATTTTTGTATGTAATGGATTTTTAAAATGAACTTTAAAGACTACAAAATTATTAAAATTACAGATTCTGTGGTGCATTTTGATGCACTATTCACCTGTAAAAATGATATATTTTTTTTATGCAGTTGCAGGGTTTTTTTGTTGCTCCTCTGTGTTTCAGTGTTTAGAAGACAGACTGCTTACTCTAAAGCCAGCAAAGAATGGATTTCCTTTCATCCTTCTGAAATTTGCAGCAAAGGTAGACCGTGTAATTTGACTTCAAATATTTTCCAAAAATTTCATTTTCAGGTAAAAAGGCTATGGAGATAAAAATACAACGTACCTGGGAGTGGCAGATACTGGTCAGCTGTGCGTTGACTCTGGCCAACATGGAGCAGAGGCACTTGATACTAGATCAGTCCTGCTCTTGATTCATAGTGCTACAGAGAGAGAACATAGTCTCACTTCAGGTGCCTTAACTCTTCCATCTGCGCACCTCTGAGCTAACAGAGCAGATGCTTTGAGTTGTTAGTGGTCTGCAAAATAGTTTGTCTATCCGTTGTTGCTTTGAAGTTCTGCATTGTTTCTTGTGATGATAAGATAGGCTTCTTTATTAGCCAGGCATTAAGTAAGAATGTTTTTGATGGGCACAAGTGAATTTTGGCCCCGTAGGGAGGATATGGATCTGTAACACTGAAACCACTGTTGGCACTGGCTAGGAACACGGCAAATGTCATGTCCCATGGTAGGATGGTTGTTGCTCTAATGAATCATCAATTTATGACATTTGCAAATGTAACTCTGAAGAATAGCCAGCATGGAGAACAGCCTGAAGTTTTGGAGGCTGGAATAAGTACAATCTGCTGGACTTGCTAGTTATGGGGGAAGCTCTGTGTGCTACCAGTGAGACGACGGCTGTGACGACTTCTGCATACACACACAGCGCCAATTGGTGCTGCACCAATCCGTGGGTTTGGATTTTGTTTTGGACAACAGTTGTTTCTGATCAGAACAGCATGAGCTGAGAATGGGAAGAGGAACAATAAAAATAAAGCAAGAACTCCGACTTTGTGACTCTCCAAAGGACACTGTCAGCTCTTCTCTTAGCAGCAGCAGAATTCATTGCTGCCAAACAACAGAGCTGCAGACTGGAGTGTGTGAGTAGAGAATAAGTTAAAGGAAAGGAAAAATTTTAGAGGGCTAAGGAATCTACAGCAGGAAATCCGTATATCACTACAATGAAAATACTGTTGATTTTAGGATTGAGGAGTGAGGGGAATGCAACAGGAGGAATGGAAACCTGCTCTTCTACTGTACCTTTTACAAAAATTTGGAAATGGAAAAATTATTTTGATTCTTTTTAAGTTTTAGAGTTTTCTTTTTAAATTTAGTTTAAGAAAAAAAACTTTAAAAAAAAATATTTTCAGTCCTGAAACCAAGAGGAAAACACTGAATGTAGATTTTAAAAATGGTAATTTTAAAAAGAAAAGCAAATTCACCTGCTAGCACGTCTCTGGATTACATTTTCTTTCTTCAAATGAAAACTATACTGTTAAGAGACTCCCCTGTTTTAGCATGTGTTCTCTGCACAGAAATTTCTGAAGAAAATTAATGTTGGAAAAAATGTACTAACCACAATCTTCAAAATGGAACAGCTTGGTGGAAATGAAGCTGACTGCACTTTGATTTCCATATCTGAATTTGTGCTGTGGTGTGGAATCCTCCCTTTCTGGAGAGGGAGGGATTTAGGGGGATGAGAACACAGATGTTTTTTAATGTTTCTCCCTTTTAGCATTATAGCTTAGCTCTTGAGTATTATTAATCTCATTCCTTACAGAGAAAGAATAGATTTTACCCTGTGGATTTTCTGAGTGTGGCTTATATTCTGCTTTACAACGTAGGCAATAGATGGTAGTGTAGTGTTTTTGACTACTAGCTAAGCTGTATTTTGCTATTTCTCCTATCAAGAAATAGTTGGAGATGAAGATTGGTTTCCCTTTTGAAGGTGTTGACAGTTCAGCTATACTGAATTTTATTTTGGCTTGCATCAAAATCTCAGAAAGCTTTTTTTTTTTTTTTTCTAAGAGGCTTTATCTTCTTCCTATCTCTTTCAAATCAAATCACTGTCATGCAAAACAAATTGTAAACATCTTTGCACTAACAAACACTTTGTAGCATTCACAAAAACAGCCTTTGCAGCTTCATGTAACCGCCTGCCATTGCACACGGGAGGCTAAATCCATCTCTGCTCTGTGTGTTGTGGTATTTTGCAGGTGACTCGTGAGCATATGCACAGTGTAACTGGGCTGTCAAAATGTGGAGTAGTTTGGGCTTGGCAGGCTTTCAGCTTGCCGCCGCCAGCACCTTCAGTTTGGTCAGGACAACCTCTTGGCAAGTGGTGGCTGCTGCGGCGCGTCCCGCCTGACTGCTGTGGAGTGACGCTCTTCTGAAAGAGCACGTTCCTAAGCCTCTATTAATCCCTTCTAAACACATAATAATAAGCCACTAAGCAGTTGTCCCTGTGAGGTGTTTGTAAGGTACCCCTTGCTACCGATTTAAAATGGCTGAATTTTTGGAATTGCTATCAGAATTTGAAATTGCAAGCAATATTTGGAAGTGAGGGTGGTGCTTTCTAGTAGAGTCCTGCCTCTTGTAACTTATGGTTCTTTGGCTGTGGTAGCTGTTCCCTGAGCTGTAGGATATGAATGTGGTGTTTCCTCATGCCCGGTTTGATCCAAGAACTTAGAAATGCTCGGTTTGGCTGTTTAAATTGGCCAGACTTTGAGAGCTGTGTGTTAGATACCTGTTTTAATTGACCCTGCCATTGGCAGTTGTTATTAGTTGGGCAGCCATGGAAGAATTTGTTTTCCTACTTCCTTTTTGCTTTTGTTTTGTAATAAATTGCAATTAGAAAGTAAGTGTTTAATGATGAAAAGGGGAAGAATGTGAGGAAAAAAATCAGAGATATGTAGGCCTTCTGAAGGTGAGTGCGTCCCAGATAGATGTCCCTGTTAATAGCCACAGTTTTAGATCGTGTTTTCAAAATTCAATATATGTCACCTCAGACCATACCATACATTTCAGGCGCTGTAGGGAATAGATCCTGATTTGCAGAAAAGGAAAACTATGCATCCGTTACACCACTTTGGTGTCTGAAACGTTCATCTAGAGAGAAAAAAGCAATTGACTTCTCATTTTCTGTGTTTCACATGTTTTTATGAAGCAAAAAGAAGCTTGCATTGAACTGTAATAATGTTGTGTTTAATGCATATATAAAATTATTATTCTGAGACTCTAGCCCAGTAATGTTACAAGGATGATTAGCTGCAAGTTATGCCAGCATCAGTCAGGAGTTATTTGACACACAGAAATATTTGACCTCATTGATGGGCAAAAGAAACTTTACCGTATTTTAACTTCCTGGACTTTATTTATTTATTTATTTAAACAAGTCCAATGTTTGTTTGGAAGCCGATCAGCCTGAGCAGAGCTATTACCTAAGTAAGGTTAAAAATCAGATTGCTTTTGCAGAGAGAACTAATTATACACAGAGATATGGCTGTTCCTTTGCTGGGATGACTCTGGCTGTGCAAAGCAACTTTGTGGAAGGTCAGGGTGATTGGGAGTGATTTACTGTAGTTAGAGAGTGAAGGTGATTTATCTTGTCTCTTCTATCCTTGTGGCAGCTTGGTGATGTCTGGTGATTTGAATGCCTACAATAGCTGAGGGCCATACTTGTTTTCTTTGCAGAATCATTTCTCCTAGTTTTATGCCTTCTCTGCAGGGGAAGCATGGAAGAAAATATTTCTGAGTGAATTATTATGTCCTATAAGGAAGTTGAAATGAAATCTTTTGATTTAAGCCTGTTTTGCTGTTGTTGTTATCATGTTCTCCCTCAGCTTACCATGTAGGTGAGGGGACATCTCTGCCTTGTTAGGACAGGCATCTAGTTGCATCCATGTCTACTTCCCTTGGTGTTGGTAAGCCCAGGTGTGTTCGCTCCTTAGCGAGAACCGGCTGTGAGCTGCCAGGCAGCCCGTAGTAGATGTTTCGGTTAGGAACTGCTCCAGTGCTTAGGATCGGGCCGTGAGCAGCTGAGCAGTGTGAGCTGTGCCAAATTCCAAGGGCACTTAGGCTTCCCAGGGCCGTTCGTTAGCATCTCCGCTTACCAGAAACATTTTGCCTGTTGTCTTTCATCTCTGCCCAATGCTGTTTTTGTGATGGAGCTCCATGTCAGTGTTGTTAATACTATCCTATATGGAGAGTTTCCAGCAACATAGTAAGCCTTTTAAACACTCGTAGACTTTGTTGCATTCATTCAGTAGTTCAAGAAACAATATATATTCCATCAAGTGCTAGATCATTGTTAACATTTTAGAATATTTATATGGAAGATAGGAGTATAAGTCATTTCATCTTGCCAAAGGGAAAGAAAATGATCAAGGTCCTACTGTGCAACAAATAAATAACTGGAGAAAAAAGTGCCGAAGCTTAATAGTGATGGTAATTAGGTCAGAGAATCCTCCTGTAGAGCATGAATCAGCCTGTTACCTTTTAAACAGAATATAATCCTAAAAAGTTTAAGGATATGGAACAGACTCTTCTGCCAAAATTGCAGTCAAATGGAGGAGAAAACCAATTGGATGTAAAAAATAGTTTTGAAAATTTTAATTTAATTTAATGTGTAATCTTCTGGAAAGAATCAGATAACATTTTGGTAGTTTTGATGTAAATAGTTTGTGGGTTTTGATCTCAGGAGTATTTTACTCTCTTTAAAAATGTTATAGGACCATTAAGTTTTTGTTTAGTCGTATTATCTTCTAATTGCATTACACAATTATGTTAATATTTTATTAATGCTCAGTTTGAATACAGTGTATGTTTTAATGAAGAAATTATTCTGCTACATAAAATAAAGCAAGATTTCATAATATAATTTTTAGAACCAAACCATTAAGTCTTATATGATATTAGCTGTATCTGTTTCTGGCATGGAGTCAAGAAGACTAGCTTTCTTGGATGTATAGAACTAACTTTCTTGATGTGAAGTTTAGAAAGACCTAATTTGTCTTATTAATAGGCCCATGCATTACTTAGGCTGTCCTTTGCTACTAAATAAAATACTCCTGTGGTGATAGGAAGTAAATTTCTAAGAATGCTATTTGTTTTACTCCTGCAATTTGCCTTAAGTATATTAAATATGATGAATGTTAAGACCTGTAGCTGACTAGGGACAGAAAACATAATTCATTTTACATTCTATTTACCCTGTTTTCTATTTATGTTTCCTAAAATTAGAAATCAAACATTTAAAATGGGATTTTGTTCCATAGTGAGAGTGCTCCTTGTGATTTCACTGATTTCATTACACTGAAGATGTGACAAGGGATGTGTTTTGGCCTTGCAGATGGCACTGGTCAGTGGATTTCTGTCCCAATACTGGAGTGTGAATGTGGAGTTTGTGAACCAGAATGGCACTGATACTCCTCAGAGCCGAAAGGGTTCTGGCTGGTCCTTGGCCTGGGAGACCTGAGGGAGTCCAGCTCACTTGTATGTCCTGAGAGGTACAGACCCCAGAGGATTGCAGAGTTTAAAAAGTGTGTTTTTCATCAAGATTTGCAGATATACGAAGGAAACAAATTTATTGAATCTGCTAGTATGTTCCAGCTCTGAGCAGCCTCTGCGGCACATCACCACCCTCTGCTTGCTGCTAGAAAGACAAGGTGTGCCTGGTGGCTGGTTTTACAGATAAGTCAGAAAAATCAGTGTTAACTGTTGTCTTAAGATTTTGCTCATATGGATGCTAAAGTTATCATGCAGATTGATAGGAACAAAATGCAGTATGGGCTTGGTTATATTCCTTTTATTCCTTTCTAAAGTGACCCCTATTGGCACAGTCATTCCAGTCATCCTCCAGCACAGTCAGGCTTTACGGGCTTGGTGTTTGGGAATCAGGCACTGCCTTAGAAGCATAAAGCATGAAGTATTGTACTGAATAAAAATGAATATTGTGTAATCTTGTTTATGTAACCAACAAGAGGCAAGGACACCTCTACCTCGAGGTGACTTTCAAGACCATTTGTTCATTTCTGCTAGGATTCTACCCCCTAGATTATCACTTGTTTGAATTTTTTAGTAATTTTACAGATCTTAATATATGTATCAATTTGTTCTGATGTTGACTGTCTGACCCTATGATTTTGAAATAAATACACAAGATCAGTCAAAAACAGAAGCAGTAGTTCTTTTCCTTTTTTTCTAATGTGCCTGCAATATATATCAGAGAAGAAAGCTACATTTTTATCAGTTTGTAATGAAGATGAAAATGAAGGCAAAGTAGTGCTGGGCTACTTACACTACTGAGAAACAACCAGTTCACTTTTTCACCAAGATGTTCAGAATAATTCTACAATTCATTTTCAAAGAGGGGAAAAATAAAGTATAATTTCAGATTGTTTCCCCTTCCTGCAACAATGAAGGGCTGTTAGTTTTATTAAGATGATGTCAAATAAGAATAAAATAAATGAAAAAAAAAAGACTTCTATAAAAGTTGAAATTATTTTCTAACTAATTAGACAAAATGTCTTTTTTTCCATTTCTGGAATATTTTACAATAATATTGTAAAATTTAGTGTAGTTGAAGTGTTTGAGAGTATGTAGTAAGCAGTAGAGACTTCCTAATAGCAATGCTTAGCAAGTGCTAAGTGAAAAAAAAATGTTCAGTGGAAAAAGAGTACTGTAAAATTAATACTAGGACCTTTTGTGAAGATACAAGAAAAATTAAATTACTGTTTTTCTGCAAATGAACATTGACGGTGAGTTTCTTATTTATGGAAAGATAATACCAAGTAAAAAATATGAACACACTTTTCCTTCTAACACTGATACTAGACACAAAATTGCATAGTAGAAACTTTCAAGAGCCCAGGCGTGCTCGGAGATAACATTTAAAAACCTTTCTTAGTCCTATCCCTGGAGACTTGCCAGGATAATGACACAGTTTAGGAAACAGCCTCAGGACATGTTAGGAAATTAAAGGCATTCAGTTGTAAAGTAAACTGTTAAAAACTATTTTAACAGGTCAAGTGGGAGAACACTTAGGAAAACCACAGCTTTTTTAAGTGTCCCTAGCATAGTTTCAGGGAAAGAAGTGTTGCTTTAGCCAGGGGCAGGGAGATGGAAAAGGAAAAGCTAATTGGCTAGGAGCTGAATTTTTTAAATGTTTCTGTATGAAACATTCACTGCAACTCCAGTATATTTAGGCTTTTCTTAGGAAATTATACCTGCTCAAGTTGTCAGATAGCTGCACTGCTTTTTTCTACTATATATTTAGACACAAAGTAACTGCTTATATTACTTATCTGAAGAAGAAATCTGAGTTAAACATATATCAAATAGTCCAGTTTTATGGACTTGTTAACCATTATTGGAAGTTTTCACTGCTTTGAGAAACAGAGATATGTTGTGTTTATGATTAGCAGAAATCACTTACAAATGGATGAATGAGAATTTAATAAATACTTAATGCAGGGATATTCGCCAACATGAATGTAGATCTAAATAGGAATCATAAACAAAAAATGCTGGGTGTGTTTTGTGTTCTCATAGCTCATGGTCAACTGTTTAATATTAGGAAAGCACCCCTGGTAGCTGTGTTGGAGGTCTGAGAGATGATATTTAGCAGGTGAATGTGAAACTGAAGCCTATCTGTTTTTAGGAAAGCAATTAAAAGTAAAGATTGATCCCATTCCTGTATTTGAGTCTTGCTACCTGTTTTGCTGATTCTGTGATAATATTTTACTAATGAGACTTACATATGCATGAAAATGTCTCACCAACTGCAGAGAAAAATACAGTTTTACATAGTGAAGGCAGTTGGCAAGGAAGTATGTATGAAGTCCTGTTTGCAGGGTAAAAGAGCCAAAACATTCAAAAAGAGAAGAAAAAAAAAAGATGAAAACTAGATTTATTTCAGTGATCCCTGAAGTCTAACTTTTGAATATTCAAGCAGATTTGATATTATGAAGAGCTGTCAGTACTTCACAGCTATGGATGCCAAAGCAATTATGTTTGCAAACCTTGAGATGCCTCGGCCTGTTTTACCTTCTGACTAGGGAGCAGGGAAGCAATTGGGTTGAATATTTACGCAATTAATGTTGGAGTTAGCTCTGAACTGTGAATTTTGAGAAGTTTATAGAACTGTGAGCAGATACAAATGAACTCTTGAGCACATTTAGAAGAATCCCATTTCCTGAATTAGGCAGTATCTTCAATCCAGTAAAGCTTGTAGTTGAAACTACACCTGGTGCTGCTGTGTGGAATATGCTCTGGGGCTCCTGCCCACACCAGGGAGCCCTCAGCCTAGGGACACGGGCAGCTGCTGCAGCTGGCACAGGGGGAGATTTGGGACAAGGAAGCGTCCTGCCCTATCTTCTGCTCCTTACTTGCGTCCATGTGGGCTGCTGGAGTTTTAAGTTTTTAGGAGGAACTCCTCAGTTGCTCTCTGTTTTCCTCCGTAAGGCAGGGTTAGCCACCAGTGTGAGCACAGACTGGAGCTCCCTGCGGGTAGGAGGTGACGAGGCCTGATTGTGGAGAGGTGTTTGGGTTCAGTTACGTCAGAATGCTGCTTGTGTTGCGCTGGGAGAGGGAAGTTAAGGATTGCAATGGTTTGTGTCCCCGGGAACCTAGTGGACCATTGACAAAACAGAAGACACATGTCCAAGCTCAAGACTTCGTTATTGCTGAATTTCAAAGTCTTGTTGTGAGCAGCACGATCTTTAGGGAAAAAGGTCAGTATTTGTGCAGGGAAGACTTTAGATAAATAAATTGCTTACTTTGTGAATTGGTAGTACTTTGAGCTTAATTGATAAATTTTGTGAATTCTGAGGTGTCTTGTCCATTTCTCTAGTATATAAATTACATTCTTAGTTTTTTTCGAGATGATGAATTGGTGTTCAGGAACAAAGCTGAGATAAGTACTGGGACATTCCAAATTGAATCCATATAACAGATAACTTCCAATCAGTTGCAGCAAGGAGCAATTCCATCATTATGGAGGATAAAGATCTTATCGAGTGGTTATCACTTTCTAAATTTTGGATTCTTTTGTTGTTAAAAGATTCTATTATTTTAGATTGTTTATGTTTAAAAATATCCTTCCATGCCGTGCAGACTTTTAAGTGGGAAATGCATGAAGGCTCCATTCAACTGCTCACCTGTCATTTTCTGTATGAATGATTGTGTGTTGAAAGAAACCCTACCCGGAGCTTGCCAGGCAGTTCGTATTGCCAGTCTGGACTCCCTTAGATGCAGTGCAGCAGATGAGATGCGAGCAGGTTAAACGGAGCTTGACTGTAAGCAGCTTAACGCAAGTGTCATCTCTGATTTTTTTACTGAAATTGGATGACTGTAAGTGGGAGTAATTTACATATGCAGAAAATAGGGAGTGTAGAAGAAAGTACATTTATGGAGCACAGACAACTCCTTACACCGATTTTACCTTCTTGAGTAGGCCATAGCATCTCTAACATCAATGGAAGTGTTTAAGGTAGTTTGATTTTATGCCACCGCACATCATGTTTCGTTTTTTGATTGTCTACCTTGAGACTTACAAACAAATTGCCCCCAAGAGACCCACAGGAAGGCGGAGGGGCCTGGTCTTTGATGGTGGCACCCAGCAGAATGGAGAGTGAGCCCCAATGACCTGTCTGAACTGCCCAAAGTCTGGGAACCTGCTCGCTGAAAAACTAAAATGGCATTTGAAGAGTAAAATCTGGACTTGTGGGTTGAAGTTACACTATAATGTCCTACAAATAGGAGTTTGAAGGTCTAAGGTAGATTTTGATGCTTAATTAATAGGCGTGTATGCAACATGTAGGCCTCTAAGTAAGTAATCTACTTTAGTTTGATTGCAGAGCTCACATGCGTGCATTATGGTTTAGATGGTTTGAAGTTTGCACATGGTCTTAGAAATACATAGATGTCTCTGTGTGAGCAAGGGGGTTGGACTAGATAATCTCTGGAGGTCCCCTCCAACCTCAACCATTCTGTGATTCTGTAATTCTGTGATTTCATTTTTAATAATAATTTCTCTTTCTATCATTTAGACAAATGCGAGTAAATTTAATGTTTTCACAGCAAAGATTGACTATATTGCTCTAGAATATTTGTAATGCTTGGGACAAGTCTCGTTGCTGTTTTGATATGTGATTTTATTTTATTTTATTTTATTTTATTTTATTTTATTTTATTTTATTTTATTTTATTTTATTTTATTTTTAGTACTAAATCATGGCAGCACTAATTTTATTTGCTTGCTTTTTTTTTGCAGTTCAGGAACTCATGAAATGTTTACCATTATAAAAGGATAAACAAGGAAGAGAGACTGACACATTTATTGTTACTGGTGACATGAACAAAAGTTCACAAATTTATAGGGCTTAGCTGTATCTTGCAGAAATTGCTGCCCATTCTGACCCTCTGTTGTTACTGCTTCTAATGGTGGCTCTAAAAGGTGATGATCCTTGTAAGAGAAACAACAAAGATACTTCTGCTTTCCTACTCAACCTTGCAAATCACTTGGAAGGAATCCATGAAATATTTCGGCGCAGTGAATCCAATCAGGGTTTTTGACGGATGAAAGTTTAAAACAAGGTAAACCCAAACTGTGTAATGTACTGTGCAATGCAAGGGAGGGAGGTGGAGACAAATGCACATTTATATATTCTAGATTTTTTTTTTCTGTTACTGAACAGCCCAAGTAAACCACAGGCTCTTGTGGCCAATATTTTATTTCTATTTATTTATTAACATTTCATTACAGGTTTCTTATTTGAAAGTAGAACTAAAGTAGACCGGGCAGTTATACTCGACTTGGACTTTACAAAATCAGAGACTAAAATTCTTGAGTTTTGAAGAGAAACTATCAGACAAATGGTGAACAGAGCTTTTTAGAGAACTACTTGGAAATATAAAAAAAATTCAAACCATTTTGAAATGGGAGTTATTATATGAACAAATTATCAATATTAGCAGAAAAAGACATATACGTACAACTGAATTTGTCATAACTTTTAAGGACGCATTATAAAATTATACATTTCTGGTGGTTAGGGCAACAGCTTGATTTGAATTTTCCTTTCCAATTTAAAGAGGAAAGTTGATTTTGTGGTTAAGTGGTCTCTGGCAATGAAAGATCTGATAGCCGTTTCTGCCATTCACTTCCTGCATAATCTTGAGAAAGTCCTTCATTATTGTGTGATTTTATTTCCTCGCTAAATTCTTGAGAGTATTAATGTGTCACCTATATCTTATTCCTGGTTCTGTTTAGGTCATATCAATAATCTCTATATCTAAGCAAAATTAATTATGCAACAGACAAATTAAAGTTGACCTATTACCAACAATACTTGGTTAAGAAGAACTTTTCTACAGTGGAATAGCCTGATGACATGAGCTTTTTAGGGGAGCTTTTTTTTTTTTTCTTGTTCAGGAGAATCTTAATTTCTCATCCTCCTTGATGATTGAAGTTGAATGTAGTGTTTGTCATTGCTGCATATAAAATGCAGTCTGTTACGAATTTTAATGCTGTCATTCATTCCTGCATACCTGGAATCTACCAGATCATAAGAGTATTAAAACATAATTACTTTTACTCAAGGAATGAGGAGAATTTTCTTTTGTAATTTTTGGCTTTACACAGTGGGTGGGAAAATAAGCCACTAAAGTCTGCGAGACTGTGAGTGATATGAAAGAACAAAGAATAACACACTGAACACTTCTAGAGGTATTTGTTTAAAATGCATGTCAAATGCTTGTTATTCTCCAAAAGCCTAATTTCTTTCCTACTTAGGAGGAGGGGAGGACTGAAGAGGTAGACTGTGTGCAGGAATATGTGGAGAGGAAGTGGTGGATGATGCACCATCTGGCACCCCACTGCCGGTGGAAGTTTCCCAGGTTTCGCCAGTTCTGGTTTGGGCTGATTCTGCTGCATACGAGAAATCCTAATGAAGGAACCTGATCTCTCCGCAGAGTTGTTTATTTTAAGGACTTGAAAGCTAGTGCAGTATTTCTTGACTCTTAGGAAATGAGTATAAGCTTTACTTCTCCCAGTATGTTTCTGTTTCAGTTTTGTTTTGGTGTTTATTAATGAAATTGTTAATTACACCAGAAGTTCTAATAGGTGTGCAGGTAGCTGTATAGATAACAAAAAGTTATAAAGCTTTTTAAAAATAGACCATACAAATGTCAATTTTCTGCATAAATGTCAGTTTCTGCATATCTTTATGGATAGAGATTAAAAGTTATAGTGGGCAAATACTGTTACTAGAGCGGATGGAGTTTCTTTTCCCTCTACAGTTTGTGTAGGTCTGCCATTAAATTATGAAGATATTTTAGTTATTATCACAAAGTGCATTTATCCTGCATAGGAAATAACTGTGACATGCACAAATGTCCTTGCATGTATATAGCCTTGTTGCTGGAAGCATGTGGCCTATCTCTGCCTTCTTGACATAACCCTTCAAGGCACAAGACAGTTTAATGATGAACGACTAGTTTACAGTTTTTTTCAGAAGTGGCAACATGCTACTGAGGCAAAAAGAAATGTCTCTATTTCCCTGTAAAGTATGCTTATACATGCTTTATCATATGTTCTCTCTCTTTTTAAATTCTTATAAGTGCTAGAGCGTTTCTTCTAAGATTATGACATTTCAAAATTTAAGTGCATTATACATTGGAGCATATTCGTAGCTGAGGTTATTTTTATCTTCTGAAATGTCATTAGTCGTAAGTAGCAATTTTGGACAATTAGATACTCTCCTCCATAATTGTAACAAAAGGGGGTTGACAGAATACCTTTATTGCATGCTCTAACTCGTTAGGCAGCAAAACTACCAAAAACTCCATTAGTTCCCATAATATTTTGGGTAATAATATGTTTAGTGGGAAATATATTATCAGAGGAAGGTGCAGTTTTACACAGGTCTCCAGTTGAAATTCGAAAAGCAGAAAGTTTATCCCTGCACACTTAAAACGCAGAACATAAGTTTTAAGAAGAAAAACGTTTATAGCAATTGGTTTACAGACCGTCCCTTCTAAATCAGAAGAGATTAGAGATTTATCTGCACCAGATATGCTGTACAAATGCCAGGACAGCAATAGTTGAGAAAGTGCTACAGTATTTAGATTATTTCTTCCAGAGCAGTTCTCAGCTCCTGAGGTTTTGAAGCGGGAGAGCTGCATATTCGGCACTAGTAGCACTGGGAGGCTGGAGCACTAGAAGTCGAGTTACTATGGGGTCCGTCGCACACATTTTGGGTGGCAATCCCCACAGTTGAGACCGTTCACAGATCCTGGTGGGTAGTTAATGTCCCTGAGCTTGTGGGTGCTGCTCTTGGCACTTCTTCTGTCTGGAGTGGTTCTGAATTTGGCTTAATGTATTCTTAAAAAAACACTTGAAATACTAGAAAACAGTAATGTTTCATATGTTATTTTGATGGAATTAGGTGGAAAGGACCACCAGACTTCCTTTGGTAAATGGATAATGATTGTTTTCCCAGATGGCTTAGGTAATTTTGCTCCATTCAGAAGCAAGAAGCTAGGAATGAACCAAGAGAAAAGTAGGCAATGTGCTGTTTATTGTAAAGAATTTTTTAAAATTATTTTTGAAGTAAGAAACAGCAAACCAAAGATCATAATAGAGTTGTCTGACAAACAACATGGCATACTTCAATTTCTTGAAATTGCTGCAGGAATAGCTTCGTGAAAATTGATGGTTCATTTTGGTTTTCCTCATGTTGACACAAGCTCAGTTTTCAAGCTAATTTGTGTTTGCTGTATGAAATTAATATTTTTCTCCTTTTATTAAAAGATTGGTTTTCCTTGCTAGTAAAATCAGAATTCAGTAAGATTTTGGATTTCTTTTTCCTTGGCAGGGAGTGGCAGGGAGGGAGCAAGCAGAGGAAGTGCTCTGTTACAGTAAAAGCAGTGGTCACAGGGTGGCATGTTTCTCCTTTTTAATTTATTTTTTATAATTTCTGTGTGTGTACTTGGAAGCTGAAAGAATGTAAAATGAATTCTTCATTTTTACCAGAAAAAAAAACATTTTACTGGAAGTCATTTTTAGTTGTTCTGTTTTTGGTAGTCCTGTTTTGTAGGTGCTTTCTGTCCCAGTGGTTTATTGGTGGATGCAGGTACTGCACACAGGGTCAGTAACCCGAGAGGGGGACACTTGCTTTGGGCCAGCAAACCTAAGATATAGTAACTTTGGATAATTTAACTCTTTGGGTGTGTTAAGGAGGAAGAGGAGGCAGCAGTGTTTGGCCTTGCCTTCTCAAGGGTGGCCTCTGTTTTCCACAAAGCTCCTAGATGGTCTTTCATGCAAAATTCCTGTGGTTTTGTGGGGGGACTTCTGTGTGTACAGCACAACAGAGCACCTCGTGTTGTAATGCTGCCGTGAGTTGAGAAAAATTGATCACAGGACCCTTCACCATCACTGTCTTGATGCTGCCTGTTGCTTCTGCTGAAGAGCAGTGTGAGGCCGGGAGCTGCGAGGCACCAAGCAGCTGCAGGAACACAAGCGCCAGGGACGCCCAAGTGGCTGCTATTGCAAAAGGGCAGCCAGACACAGACCCTGCTTTTCCTGGGGTCACTGATTGCAAGTTCTGCCAGGAATCCAGCCCGCTGCTCAGCTGGGGAATGCGTCAGTTTGCAAAGACCAGCCCTTTCCAGTCTGAAACACGTTGCCTGTGGATTGGAAGGAAGCTCTAAAATTTAGAGGTGAG
>JAWLRI010000942.1:929771-961400 GCA_034781795.1 Crypturellus tataupa | reverse complement strand
TTTGCAAAGACCAGCCCTTTCCAGTCTGAAACACGTTGCCTGTGGATTGGAAGGAAGCTCTAAAATTTAGAGGTGAGGGGCAAAGCCAGTGCTGAGTATCTATGGCAAATATACCGCCAGATGAAACTGAGGGGTCTTCAACAGTTTGTAGAAAGAGATCTGAAATTGGCTGTCTTTCTAACTCTCTACATACAGCTTTATTTTTAAACTGCAGATGTTGAAGCTTTCTTAAATTGATGGCAGTAACTCACTAGTTTTAAGCCAAACCATTATGTTTTCAAGTCAGTGTGCAAGTAAAACACAGTAGTGACAACCTTGTCAAGTAAAATTGGGGTAAAACCCTCCAAATCTCTACTGAAGTAGTAATCTCACTGATGTGTGGGTAAAAGTTAAGTTCTTAAATTGCATTGCTGTTTAAATATGAGATTTTTGTTGCTAAGGAAAATTTTTTAAATAAATTTGACTTTCTGATAACTGGCTGTTGGTTGTACTTGCATCTGAATACATTTGGATAGTTTCTAGCATATCCTTGGTATAGTTGAAACATCATCCCCTGAAAATTAAGGGGTATATCTAAACTTAGAGATTTTCTTTTTGCATTGTCTTTCTGCGCACTTACACGTTCTCCTTTGTCTCCCCCTCTGTCTGTCCTCTCCTTCGTCTCCGTGTCTCTACTGATTTCATTCTGTATTGCTGTGCTCTTATTTTTGTCTCCATCATTCCAGCTTGTCCCTTTGCCACCTTTTTCATTACCTCTCAATCATATGGCTTCCTAAACCAACATCAGGCTCCTGTGTGTGTGCAAATACCTAAAGAAAGACACTAGTTTACTGTGAATTGGTACTGTGCGTGGTGCTGAAATTCCTGATTTCTGCTTGACTCTTAGGAATCTTGTCTTCAGTCTGGCCTGGGATTATTTTTGTTTGTCATTGTATTTGTTTGTCTGTAGCCTATTGTGACACTGTAGATCCTGAGCAGGAATTTGCTGAGCTTGAATAACCTAAGTTTTGAACTTTCTAGCCAGTATTACTAAGTGGTGACAGGATTAATCTGGGAGAAAAAATGGTTCTTGACAAACTGCTCTAATGTTATTTAATGGAAAGAGACAAAAATCGTCCTTGTCACTCTTTGTCTTACTTTTAGAATTCTCAAGGTAATTATAATTGGCAAAGCCAGCCAAGCTGTACCTCAAATAAGCTTAAGTTTTAATGCACTTTTTTTTGATACCTTGCCTTTCTTTCTACTTAAAACAGAGATAATAAAGATAAAATTAACAACCACTTTTTCCTTCAGACTACATATCAGATAAACAATGAGCCAATGATAAATTAAAAGCAAGTATTAAAGTATAAAAATAATAATTAAAAAAAGTGGAGTAGACAGCAAATGCAGCTGATGCAATGGTTGGGTCTAGTCCCACTTCTGCTGTTTCGGTTATTTAAAAAACGTGATTGAATTCCATATGACCTGCAACTTCATATATGTGTTTTGCATTTATTAACTATGTTATGAAAATGATACAGACGGAGATGAAACTGTTATGGAGGATTTGGGATGGAACAAAGATGCTAATGAGCCTATGCAAAAATGCATCTATTAGCCAGATGGTGAGTTACACTGGCATTAGCTTCTGTTTACCATCTGTTTAATCCCTAGAAAGAGGCAGGAAAGGAGCTAGAAATGGTCTAGAGGAACAAAACTGGTAATAGTGTAGTAACCTTCACAGTATGTCCTGGATGCTGTTTTCTTTTCTCAAGTAATTAAAATGAAATTTCTTGTGTCTGATAGTATATACCAAAACACTAAGAATTCTGCAAGTTTCTTTACTGCTTGACTCTCCTACATTTCTGCATCCCCAACATTTTCTGAAAAGGGAAGGCAAGTTGTCCCTTATATCGAGACAGCCACATGGCTCAGGATGTGTCTCAGGGCTTTGTTGTTAGTGTTTTTTTTTTTTTTTTTTTGATTGGGATTTGTTAAATAAAGCTATCTTTAAAATGCTTTTTGGTGGTGGGGGCAGGGAGGGAGAAGGGTTTAGGACAGAATTTACAGAGAAAAAAAAATCCAGGGCAATCTAGTCCATTCAACTCTTCAATAAAAATGTTCTTTTAAATGCTTTTTGCGATCTAAAACATTTCAAGCTATGAAGTGGCAAAGTCAGGAAAAGCAGTAGCTGTGATGGGAAATTAGAAAATTTCAGGTGTTTATTTTGACTGTTTCTATGCACAGGCATTTGAATCTCACATTTCATTTTTTGCTTGTTCACTAGAGGGTAGCAGAGAGAGAGCGAGAGAGAGCCTTTCAGCACAGCTTTTATAGAACAGAGTTCTACTTGCTGGCTTTTATACTCTTAAACAAATCTGACGTCTTTTAGGCTCCCTGGTAGAGCAGTAAGACACGTCATGCTGTAAGTGTAAACCTCCAGTGTAAAACCTAACCTAACCTACATGACTTCATATAATTAAAAATCGTTCCTGTTTCTAGCTTTGATAATAATTGTAATCTTTAGCTTACATATATTTGCTGTTATGATGAACCTTTTCAGGATGACTGTATTAAGGCAGTGTATACGGAATGCTCTCAAATTTAATTATGGATGTAATCGTAAAATAGTTCATTGATTCTGGAAGGTTCTGCTCTTCTAGGCAGATTATGTATACATTCCACTGAAATAAATGCCTGCAATCCAAAATGTCCCGCTACTGCCACATTAAATACTCTAATAAAATAAATCACTCTACTGTGCACACAGATCTCCACCTGGTTAGCACATCCCTAATACAGCCGTGGGAGGCACCCCAGTACTGAGCAGAACCTGTTGAGTGGGCTGAAGTCAACAAGTGTACAGGATTTTAATTGTCTTTTGATAGTGAAGAAAGAGTATGTGAGTCTTGCATGGATCAGAGCTTGTATCTCAGCACAATTGTTACAGGTCCTTTTGTATAACATGTTATAAGGAAAAGCTACAAGGTGTTACAGAACACATAAACATTTGGTTAAGACTCTCATTAATTAATCTCTGCAATCTCTCTTAATCTCATTAAATCTCTGCAACCAGGAGAATATTAATTTATCCTACCCATTTTTACCAGTTTGCTACTAATGACATGTGAAAATACATTGAAAAGAGCCTAATAAAACCTGGTTTGATTGCCTAATAAAAATAAGTTTTTTTGAGAATCTTATCTTCATAAATATGACAGCTCTTATCTTCATAAATTAATGAAGCTCCCATTTTTCCATGAGAGGTAATATGTTTGAATCAGCGGCAAATCATATAGCAAAGGAAGACCTCGATGGTGAAAAAGATGTAATAAATACTCTTTGCCAATTGAGTATATGCCAATTTTATGTTTTTTTTATATATTCTTTTCCTCTTCTTTCTTCTCTTATTTTGCACTTCACATTTACTCATTTTCCTTCCTTTTTAACCTTCTTAATACTTGTTTTTTCTCTTCTAATTCTCCAGTAGCCTTGTGGCATGAGTACTATTACAGGCTCAATATTGAAAGGTCACTTGTACCCTTTCTGGGGTACAGGTGGCCAAAGGGGTATCAGGAGAGGTTCAGAAAGTTGTGTTGCAGTGTGGCTCTCTTCTTATGGCCTTAATGTAGCCCTATGGCAACACATCCCTCCCCTCAATGTTTATTGCAGTGTATACTTCCTGGCTTTTAAGAAAGCGAACTTTAAATAGCATTCAAAGATATTTAGTTTTATGAGCTGTTTTAAAAGAAATATTTAATTGGCTGAGGCTGCCATTTTTATTATCTTAGAACACTTTATTTTTTTGAAATCCTATTCTGTTTTAATATGTGGAAGATACAGTATCTTCCTGTAACATTTGTTTGTCTGGGGTTTTATAAAAGTGAATCATGAAAAGCTTGCTTAATTTTTTTTCCCCAATAAGCTATAAGCTGGGGCATTCTTTTGGATATAAAATAATAAAAATGGACATTTCATTAAATAACGGGACTATTTTGGCTAGCAGTAGCAGCCATTTGAAGTATTGCTCACTTGCAGAATACATTTAAGGTGCAAAGAATTGTCTTTTGTTATCTGTTTACAGTGTCTTTGTAAAAGAGGAGTATGGGCTGAAAATCAGCTTTGCCAGACAGGCTTCCCCCTTCCTGTCCCCATACACATGCAAAGAGTTCCCATAATGTGTCCTCTCCCGCTTCCAACCTTTGAAGCTTTTGTACATGACCCAGAATCAGGGTTTGCCTTCATGCTGCCTCCAAGGAGGCACTGCAGATGGGGGTGGTTTCCTTAGATGCTCTGCCCATCAGGTGCCTTCTGTGAACAAATATTTGGGAATTCTTTAAATAGACGATCGGTTTGCATTAAAATCCCTCTCAATTTCTACTTCGCTTCTGGCCCAAATTCCACAAAGAGACTGTGAAGTTCACAGAGAGATTTTGTAAATGTGCTGCTTATTAAAGGTTATGTGAAACAAAATGATGTAGAGAATGGTCCCCCTTGTTTTGCTGATCCAGTTATTTCATGGTTAAACATTCAAAAATCAAATCTGAAATATGAAGTGACTTTGTGTGAGGTATAAGAAATTAAACATGGTTCTTTTCATCAAACTTCATTACCACATCAGCCTTTAAAGAGTTTGGAGACTTTGGAAACTTCTTATTGCAGCATCACACAGATGTCCTGCCTATGTTGAGGCTTTACTGTGCTTCATCTGTGTGATGGATCAGGTTCTGCTCTGTTTTTTTTTTTAATCTCTATTATAAGATATTTTGGACTTTGATTTGAAATGGGGAGTATAAATATTGCAATTGATTCTGATGTGCTCCAGTGAAAAGCAAAGGCAATAAAGGCTCACATACCTGAAATCTAGCTTGAAATGAGCTGCAAGACCAGGGAAATGATCTATTTTCAAAGAGTTTCATCTGGTTATTTTTAAAGAATTCTTTTAAGATTACTTTTTAAAAAACAAATTTCTACAACATTATCAACTTCATTAACATCAGTGTATCACCAGATACTTGTGGTAAAGCTGCCATGAAACTGGAATTTGAATAGCAGCTCAGGGACTTTGTCTGCCACAGCAGTGATTAGTTTAGTCTTAAACAACTACTTACTACTCTTTTGTTCATCACAGGAAGTTCACATCTGCTTCTTCTCTTCTTGCTTGAAATCGGTGTTTTTCAGTCCTCTCTCCTGCTCTGATGTAGTAAGAGTACTTAAACTTGCTAGCAGCACGCTGACTTTTGTAATTACCTTTTCCAGACCCATTTGGTTTAAAGCAAAACCTCTGTGTAATACCAGTCTCCTTACTCACTGCCTTCACAGGGGGAGAAGCAGAGAGAGACTAATATTCTTTTTTTTTTTCTTTTTTTTTGGCTATATTTGCTATATTTGTGCAAATACTTTGATGTTTTCCGAAGGAGCAGGTCAGGAAGTTTGGGGAGGATACGCACCTTAGTGGTGTGTGTGGCGAGCAGCTGCTCAGCCTCAGTGAAACAGATATATGAATTACCCTGTTCCTGCCTCAGCAGCCAAGTATAGCATGAATGTCTGTTTAAAATAATTGTGTTGGAGTTGACATTTTTCCACAAGTCCTTGCCCTATAGCAATATAAACAGACAAAGCTGTCCCAGCAGGACTTTGCTGGTTCAGTTGTTCTGGTTATCAGGGATGTAGTGATTTGGGGAAATTTTATCACAGGCATCACCACCTGCCTCTGTGTTTGAGGTTCTTTGCTCCCCTGCCTTCATCCAGGGATTGATTTGCTCCAAATGTGGTAAAAGTTAAGCATCATTTTTCTGGTCCTGCCATTCTGCCTACTCATTGAGTAGGCTGGAATAGTGTTTCTCCCTCTGTCTTCTCAAGCTTTGATCTACACAGAAATTTTTTTCTTCATAATTTGAGGACATCTTTGCACCAGAAGAGACTCAAAGAAAGTATTCTGAATGCCATACTACTCCAATAATGTTGGCACCTAGGAAATATATGGTGCCATCTTACATTGTTGATGTTTTTATAGACACTCCACTACTGTGGTTTTAGAATACTGCTTTCCTTAGTTATTTGGCTGACCTCTGAGTTAGACAGTTTTTTCTCTTGATAACATCAGTTGTTATCTAAATACAGGAAAAGAATAGGGCCTCACCTTCATAAAGTGCTGATCATGTGGATATATAGACACTGGTCAATAGGGCATATGCCTTTTTGAGTGTGAGCTTGTCTACTTATGTTTAGAAAAGTGTCCATCACTTTGTAGATACTATCGAAATGTAAGTAGTAGTAATGTGATTTAATATAGATAGCATCTGCATCAGTATGTAAATATTTTTTTGAATTTGATTACAACGTATGTATAAACTCTTAAAGTATTTTATTCACATTTAGATCACTTCAGTTCATGTGCTTGATATAATTCAATTGGCATGTTTTTTTTTTCCTAACTGATCAACCTTGATGGCATCTCATTAGTATATAGCTTATTAAATAGTAAAATTTTGCAGATACTGGCTAATTCTTCTAATGAAAAGAATAATATGGAAGGCACAAGGATTTATCTATAGACTTAGATTTATGAGAGGATTGTCGAGAAGCGTCAGCAAAGTCCGGAGTGCTTTGATAGCCAACCTTACAAATAGTACTGTATGTTTTCCATGCAAAAATACCACAAAGATACAAAAAATAACCTACTGTCATTGTTATTTTTACCTTCCAATTTATGGCATTTCAAACATCAAAAATATGATACCACAGGAATTGCTGGTTTGTTCTTTAGAAATGCCTGTTATCTAACCTTCTCCCCTGTGCATTAGTAATCTGTGATAGGTAAACCCCAAACCTCTCTCTTTCTGTGTATTAGTTCATTTCAGATGCGTTGAGTCTGACAAACTCGCAACAGAGTGTTTAGCCTCTTGTGTGGATACAGTGGTAGAACTGATGCCATTTATTAAATAGTTTTCTTGCTTACTCAGATGATTATCCTCTGCACACTGACAGAACCATCAGAAGTTCAGGATGATGGATGAGAACTACTAGATTTAATCCCATCACAAGGGTGCTTGGCTTCTGCTGCTGACCTCTTTCTCATGTGAGGATGTTAATTGGATAATGTTGTCCCTTCTCTTCCTAAATCTCTTTGTTCTCTTATTGAAATTGTTTTCTGTCAGCCTCATCCATGACAAAGTATTCACACGGGTGGTCATTTTTAGACAGAGTTGCTAGTTGATGCATGTGTCACAGCAGAATAAATCCTCTGCGCCACCTGTCCTTTGATGCAGATGAGCTGCAGACAGTGAATCCCAGCATTGCTCTATCTGGTCATAAAAACAACAAACGCATTGAAAACCAATCCTAGCACTGGCGTTTTCCCAAGGAGTTAGTATTGGTCCAATTTGTTTACCTCTGAGCCAGTGGAAATTTTATAATTTATTTCACTGAAAGGAAGACTAGGGTAACTTTGAGCACTTGGAAGCCTAACTGCCAGGGTATTAGACTGGATTAAGAATGAGGTAATTTTCCTAGAAATTATTTTTAAACACAGTTAAGCTTGGTTTCCTTTCTTTTAGATCAGTAATTTAGAACTAATTCTTTCTTTGAAATTAGTAATTTATGTAACCAAAATTTACTATGTTTTGAGATTTTACTCTTTTCCTTCCTTTCCCAAAGGATCTCTGAAGTGTAAGGCCTTTCTCCCATTGTTGTCACTAGGAGAACGCAAGAAAACACTTTTATTGGGTGATGAGGCCTAACTTAAAGTTGATGCTTTGTGCTAGTATTAATCTTGAACATTGTGTTTGGTCAGAGGCACAAAAGAGAGAAAAAAGATTTTGTGAGAAAGCCATTTTAATTGTAAACTTCATTGGATTTTCCAGTTTGGGGGGTGTTTTAGAGTTGTCCCTGAAGGATAATTGGGTGTAGCTGTTCTTACGGATGCATATATTGGAATCCCATCTAGACTGAGCTGTGTGGAGCACTCACAGGTCCCACTCTCTGTGGCTGGGGAGCAGCAGTGCTGTCCGTGCAAGGCACCCCCTTGGCTTACCCACTAGGTAAATCAAGAGCACGTGGAGGGAAGTTGTACAGCCGACTGCAAAACCTGCAGTCAGAGCAGGAACATCCCCTTCGAGGAAGGGACGCAGGAGATTTAGGCACAGCCTTGCCCGCTTTGCCTGTGCCGGGCAGGCCAAAGCCCGGGATTAGCCGATGCCGCGGCCGTGGCCTCACGCGGGAAGTTGGTCAGTGCATAACTTGTGTGCACTGAGCTGGGCCACGGTGCCGCGGAGCTAATGCCCAGACAGAGGAGTCAGCAGCCACGTTCAGCAATTCAGCTTTGTGAGAAGAGCCAGAGGAATAAAGCGAATACCCGCTGGAGATTATATCTTTGCACAGAGTCTTCATTTGCAGAGGTCCAACGGTGCTGTTGGGAGCAGCAGCGAAGCCCAGCTTTCTGTCATTATTATTTGCTGTAGGACAAGAAAAACTGCACTCATAGGATCCTGCTCCTGCTGGATGGTTCCCCTTCTTGCACAGCCCTTGCTGATCAGCAGGTAATGGGGGTGGCTGCAGCTTTCTGATTAACCTCCCGGCTGCTGAAGCACTAACGTGTGGCAGAGCTTCCACACCAGAGCTGAATTTGAGCAGTAATTTGTTTTGATATCTCAGGGTAAAGCTAAAAATGTCAATGATGTTTTTTCCTGAGTATTTCTGACTCTGGCCCACACTAGTTTATCTTATTGATCTATCTGACCTCTAATAAGCTCTTGAATCACTGCATAGGCAAAAGAAGCCTCCAGAGAAGGTTGACATTTCATTGAAATTTAGGAGAGTCTGGACACAGAAGTTATTTACGCTCTTTTGAAAGTCTAATTGGCAGCACTATGTGTGATTTTTCTATTGTTTTGTTGTCCAAGAGGCACAGAGCAGCACTGGTAAGTTTTATGTATTTATTTTTTGTTCAGGGTACTGTATTGCATGCATCTCCCAGGGTATGTTTGTGTTAATGCTGTGACTGTAATGCTGGAATAAAGAAAATTGATTAATAGTGTAAAGTCACTGTTTTGATCCAAAATCTTCCCTTTGTTTCTAAGTAGAGTGAGCCCTTTTCAGCTTCCTTGTAGTTCAATAAACCTCAGGTCATTCAGCAAAGTTAGTCCCATCTTTTGCATATGGATATTATTTTTTTAGGCATTAAGTATTCTTATGTTTGTAGGAATTAATGATTCATACTGAACCTTCCTCATCTGTATTTACTTACATGCACTTTTTTTTCTGATGTGGAAGATTTAAATTGGTATATAAACAGAGACAACACCAATTGCTCTTTTTTTATAAATACAATTCAGTATTTCCTGTTCTTCCTGCTAGACTCACATGAAGCAAATATTTGTGTTTGCCACATCTGGGTGAACCAGAAGCAGGTCAGAATGTTCGGGCCTTGGTGGAGAGCAGCTGTTTTGCTTTTGATGAAGAAACCTCTGATTAGTCACTACTTCAGAATAAGCCTTTCAAGAAAGTATAAGATTTAATGTTAAAGCCAAGTGCTTTATATTATTTTGAAAGTGTTTGACCAGATTGGATGATCTCATGAGATGGCAGCCTGGTATGCTATGGCTATACATATATTTTTAGTGTTGAATGAATATGATTAATATCACTATGACACTAGAGTTCAGCAAAAATTCTCAGTGCAACTGTTAAAGATATGCTAACATAGTGTAGAGAGGCATATTCCTGCAAAGATTAATGGCCTTTCTCTACTCTGCATTGAAGTGTTCTCAAGTTTCAGAAAGTGCTTCATGACTTGGTTGGTATCTAGTTATTAATGACTTAATTGTACTATAGATACCAGCTATTCATCCTTACATCTTACTGATTTGGTGTTGCTCAAGAGACTTTAAGAAAATGGCCCTAAAAAAACGACAGAGGAGAAAAAAATAGCAGTATTTGTCTAATTGCATGCATCAATCATAATGTTCTCTTGTATGACAACAGCCCAGTCCACATAGTTTGATGGTTATCTCATCTCCACAAAAGTGAAAAATATCTTTGGATAATGAATGCAAAAATACAGCCTGATGTCCTGTGATTTCTGTAAATCTTCACGTAAAAGGTTAGCTATCTGTGTCATGGCTTTTTTTAGATACCCTTCTGAAATGCTCTGAATGGATCAACTCTTTTTTTTTTTTTTTATGCCTTTTTTTTTTGATAGCACAGTTAACTGAATGCAAGTTTTGGATCCTTATCATGCTTCTGCTGATGATAGTAACAGCTTTATTAATAAAAATGGTAAATTTTGTCAGGTCACCTCAATTTAGCAAATGTTTAAGAACATAGATTCATAGTTTCTTCTCTTGCTTTTCGTTAGAGTTATGAAAATAATTTTAAATAACCTACTGAATTGGGACTTTGAATTTGTTTTAATTGCAGGATTAAACATCTAGTTTACAACAGGTAACTAAATATTATCTGTTCTCTGAATTAAAAGGAGTAGCTTTTTTAGAAAATAAAGTATTAGCGAAATACATTGGGGAAAAAAATAAAAAAAAAACTTTCACTTTGCTATTTGTGTTTGATCTGATGCTAGATTACGAGAAGCCTAGAACTGTGTACCAAAGTTGGTGTTGAGAGATCAAAGAGTGTTCACTTGTGTGAAGTTAGAGTATGTAAAAAAATGTGGTGGATGGGGCACGTAGTGCTTGAAACCTTCTCAGAATTTGAATTTTCAAGACTAATTATTGTGAATTCCTAAGGCTGATGAGATTTTAGTGATTTTAGCAATGTTTGGCACCCTTCGTGTCCTGTAGTGAAGTTATTTGATGATAAGTGTCTCACACAAGTGGATTTCCAGCAATGTGGTAGATGTTTGAAAGAGACAGCAATATTATTGGTGTAAACAGTTAACAGGAAGGATAACTTTTGTACCACATTAGCTTTGGATTGTAACTAAAAATACATGTTTTGGTTGAGAACACTAAAAGGTCAGTGCAGTTCAGTTAACAAAAATACCACCTTGCATCTGCATGTATAAGTACTACATACTTTTTATTTTCATAAGTCAAATTGTTTAGGCTAGAGTCGGAGCCTGACAGCGGATATAATTGGAGCTAGGCCATTTAGCATCTTTTGAAGACTGGCCCTGTATTTTTTGTTTCTCTCTATGTGTAGAAAATAGAGCAGTGGCTCACTGAAGCTCATAAATGGTATTTTACATTGTTACAGCGTATTGTATTACTATAACTGATTGTGTCTGCATTTTCCAGTGCTACAGTTCTTATTTGTGTCTGATTATGTGTTTAATATAGAGATAAAATCACTTGTGAATTGTAAGCTTTAGATTTGAAAAAAAAGCTTGTAAAAAATTAAAGTAGACATAAAATTTTGCAGTGTAAAATAAATAAAAAGGGTGTGAAAAGTATTTCAGCCTTTGTTAAGATCCTTCAGTGAGCTTGTGCTGTACTGGTACAGTTCCTGCAGTGGTCTCTTATTTGCTTAAGTTAGGGAGGGCATCATCACAGTTGAAATAGCTGGTATGCACAGAGAAAAGGCTGGTGCAAGCTCTTCCTCTCTTCCTGGATTTCCTCCTCACTGGCATAGGCAACTCCCTGCCTCTGTGTGCTGGTGTTTGCAGATTCTCTCCTGCACACGTCTGATAACCTCCTGTCTGTGAAGTGACCATCAGCATTTTTACGTGTTTTTATATACACATATTATGTGTGTAGGTATGTAGAAGTTATGTGCAATAATGCTCAGCACTAACATCAGTTAGTTCATACATAGTTCAACATAGTGCCTCCAGGAACCTAAATGTGGCTCCAGTAGGTGCTATTTAATTGTGTTTTTTCTTTAATTTATTATTATTTTTTTTTTATTCCCAGAAAGTGAAGGAGAGGGTTTGGACTTCAAGTGTGCAGGAGTGCACAGCGTGGTAAGCGGAATGCCAAGAGGTGGGAGGGAACTTACTTCTTTGCTGCTGCCTGAGGCAGTCATGCAGTCAGTTTGCAGTATTTATCGAGTTGCATGACAATATTTTTAAGAAATTCAAAGCATTTTACTATTAATGAATTCAATTTCATATATTTGTAATACAAATACAAAATACATTTGTACATTTTCATACATTTAATACATTTGTAACCTGTTTTGTTGATTCAGAGTGTAATGTTAGCTCCTTACTTTAAAAGGCTATTGTTCAGTGGTGGTTTTATATGATGAAGGGTTTGTGGTTTGCTGCCAGGCCAAAGGGATTGTTAAGGCATTTTCCTTACCATGTGTAAATTAAGTAAGTATGTGATGAACTTGCGCAGGCAGTGATTAAAAATGAGTTACTTACAGACCCAGGTTTGTGAACACAGGGTCGAAAAATGAGAGTTTTTTTTTGTTTCATTTTAGACTGTTTTTGTTTTATCAATGTCAATAACTCATATATTCAAAGTACAAATTAAATTCAGGCATGGAGGCAAGAAAAAACATTGTTTTGCCATGATTGTGTTGTTTCTGTCTTAAGTCCTCTTATAAATTATGTCCACTAATAAAACTGCATGCTTTATATTTTTGAGAAATGGAAAAAATGTAGTTTTCTTGTAGTTATGTAGCTTATTTTCAGTAGAACTTGAGAAATCTTGTTTCAATTAACTAATTATACATTTATACTCTGAAAACTCACACAGTCCAAAATCTGGAGCAAAACTGGTGTCTCATTTTATGAGATTATTAATTAATATTCTTAGTGACTTAGAAAGGAATGCAAGCAGTCGATTTCTGTGGCCGCAGCAGTTCAACCACCCTCAGCTTTGTTTTACATTTAATAATTCAAAAAATGATGTTCTTTGATTTCCTCCCAAAAGACTCTTATGATATAGGTGCACATTAATTTTGGGTGAACGAAGATAAATAAGAGTAACATCTGGAACAGATGTTAAAATAACTAAAGTTTAGCATGAGGCCCAGCTGTGGTGCTTGGCTTTTCAGGCTGCTGCACAGGCATCTCCTGGAATGGGATCTAGTCTGTCTTGTTTAGGTGCCCAACTTGGGTGCTGTCTTACCAGGATTTTAGGTACCTGTTCCTGGAAGGTGTCTGGCTCCCTCTCACGTGCCTTCCCGTGTTTCCTGGCCGTGTGCAAGGGGGGATCCTGTCTGTTGACCAACGGCGAAGGTTGAAGACGCTGTCTCCTCTTTGAGTTGAGACAGACACAAATTAAGACGGAGCCAGACTAACCCAGCCATTGGGATGCTTACCTGCCTGCTCTCTGCTTCCAAGAGTCTCCAGCTTTAAAAATGCTTGCCCAGTGGTCTGAAGTGTAAAATGCTTACATATGTTTCCATCATTGCTGCCCCTACTGCAGTCCTGGCCACATCTCATTTTTCAGCATTTCTAAATAACTTAAGATGTGTACTGGAGTCTGTCTGTCTTGGATCACAGCTGATCAGCAGATGCTTATCTACCCTAAGCATGTGTGGGGATAATTAAAGTTAATGCACATGGAACTTTTCCTAGAAATGTAACCAGGGAGTCACCTATTATATTTTAGTGACTAGAAAGTTAAGCAGGCCTGGAAAATAGTGATCAATTTCTGTCCTACAACTTAGGTAGGTTTTCAATTTCACCTTAGTATTTTATTCCCTTCTCCCACTCTGGGGTTCCCAAAGGAACTCTTGGGACACAGTGATATTGTGGCTTCCCCGTTATTGGCACCAAATTCCTGGTTGTCACTCTCACCTCTTCTGATGAGATGCTGCTATGACTTAAACTGCTGCTATCTAGAATTTTCTCATCGGATCTTTCACCCTTTCTTTAAGCTGGGGATAGTCAAGCAATTCTTTTCTCTGGCAGCTATGGGAAAAAAAAAGTTGGTTATGTCCTTTAGCTAGCTCTTGGAGGTGTTGCTGTATGTGTGTGTTGGAAGGAAGGGCCATGGGAAAATGCAGCATGGGGGTAAAGGGATACTTTGCTATAGAGAAGTGAGTGGGAGCCAGCACTGACAAATTTGCTTTATTTGAATTGCACGCCTCTTGTCTTTTCTTGTGTGCTCTCATCAGACAGCATGTGCTGAAAGTCTCCAGGAAAAGAGATTGACTTCTTCCTTTATTAACTACTTTGCTGTCATATGAGGATATTCTTACTAGGCCTTCCTGCTTCAGGTCATGGCAACGGGGGAAAGAGAGAAGCTGGCGTGTTTCTTTTAAATTGGAAGAAATTGAGAAGAGAAGCAGCAACACACAGTGGAGTTCCCAGTTTGCAGATGCTTGTTATTTAGTGTTTTGTCCTATCAAATATATCTGGTTAACGAGGATATCCTCTTTTAAAGAAGAGTTCCTATGAGGAAAGCACTGTTTTGCAGAAGAAAGCAGCATATGAAAAATGCTGCTACACTGATGCCCAGAGACACTAACACCAACTTCAAAGAGAGATGAATCAGATGTATATGTCTCCATGTTTGCACTAAATTCAGTAGTGGCTGTTTTGCATTATTTCCTAGTTATTTATTTTGTGAGTCATTGAAAGTGAAAATAATGTTGTTTGTGGAAATTGTTTCAACTGTAAAACATATATATTATAAAGTTCTGAAAGAGATTTTGGTAAAAGTAGTAGTCCAACACATCAGGTTTTCAAAGGACCTTTTGTCTGGTGTTTCACCTGAATTGATAACATATTAGTTAAAATACTTGACATTGATGTATGAATCACTCTTAGAACATATATTTTTGTATTAGGATATGGAAATAACATTATGATTTTTGCACATTTCCTGAAATCTCAGCACAAAAGTACATCATCATTATCCAAGAACAGTAGAAATGATTTCCACATTAAGGTTTACATTTCACAGGTCATGGGTGTTTACTCTTTTTAAGTAATGATACAGACTTCTAAAGAAAAGTCTCACTATATAAATATATTTTATTGGGAAATAATGGACTCTAAGCAAAGCTAGGATTGGGTTATCAAATTCCTTCCAAGGGAAATACATACTGGAAACATATATGAGAGTTAAGTAAAATTAATTTTGTCTCTTACTGTCTTATGAAGGGATAACGCCTTAAATCTTGTCCTTGTCCCACTACGGCAATATGATTCCTAGAGCCTTGACAAGAAGCTTTTATCATGAATACCTCTCAAAGTTGATGTAGGCCTACCTACTGGTAAAACAAGGTACAAGTTAGAGTAATGAGTTAAGTAAAATTGTTCTTTCTAGTGTTTTGAAATTTGAAAAAGTATTCAAAAAAAAGGCATCTCAAAAACCCTATAGAGGAGCTCAATAAACAAGGTTATTAAGTGAATATTCTGAACATCTCTCTTGATTCATTCAAAAATAGCATCATGTGAGTCACCCTTTGGATGCCCTCTTGATACAGAAGATCACTCATCAAAAGCAAATCTTATGGTTTTCAAAAGTGATGAAGACTTCTTCCCTCCTGCCTTCCCCCCAAGAGAGGATTATTTTTACCTTCATAAACAAGGAAGCGATAACTTTTTGAGAGAGACCACGTAATGCATCTCTAGTTTCATAGTGTCCTTCATGTTTGTAGAGGCATTTCCTCTTTGGAACAGTGTACAGGTAGCCCTGATTTTGCTCCTGGTGCTGCTAGAGCCCTGGTACCACAGTTTGCTAATGATGTATCTCTTTCTTTGCTGCTTCTGTTAAAGATTTTTCCTTATGTGCTCTAAATCATATTCACCATTATTTATTCTTCAGATCCATTAGATTATTTGAATTCAAAGTATTCAGAAAATTCTTCAGCAAATAATGTTCTTCACTTTTAAACTAAAGCAAAAATAATAAAGCATTTGTGTAAAAGCTACCTCAGAAGAAAGCAGTATTGGAATACAGGATAAGTTGAATTTATTTCCATAAATGCAGCAAACTTGATGCCTCTCTCTTACTTTAAAGAAAGATTTTATACCTGAGAATATAGGTCAACCAGCACTACAAAACTCTTTTTTTTTTTTTTTTTATTTATTCTCAAAGGCCCCAGATTTGACAGCCTAAATGTAATAAATAAGTAATGATTGCATGTGGACAAAATAAGCTGACAAGTTATAAAATTTGGAGGAAAATCAGTAAGATGATCTTGATTTAGTTAATGTATCTGATTCACTTTGAGATGGTCTCCAGAGTCTCTCTGCAGATCACTGGTTCAACATCCCTGCAGTGTCATCCTCATGTCCCAGCCTGTCTTTTGAGTGTCCGGGGTGTGGTGGCTGCTCTCCCACTTTTTTTTCCGTCTCCAAGACACTCCCACTCTCCCAGTTCTGTTTCCGTCTCTGAGAAGTAACAGCCTAATCATAATGATGATAATGAGACAAATTGAAATATTCTGAAGTCACCCGAAATATTCTGAAGTCAGACATGGTGTCACCATGTGATGGGACAAGACAAGCAGCAGCATGGATTTGGATTCAGTGTTTATGTAGTCGGCAGGAGAGGTGACAGGGTTCTGAAAGGTGAAAGCTGTGATAACGTGGGGATGAATGAAGATTGCACAGAAAAGAACTATTAGATTGTACTAGTGCAGTGCTACAGCTGGCAAAACTGTTTTATGTTGCTTTTAAAGTCTGTCTTTTACCTCACTATGCATTTTCATGTTCTTCATGATGGATAATTCCATCCCATTAAATCTGATTAGAAAGTGAACTCTTCAAAAAGGCTTACTCTGATGTTTTTGAAAAATGTGATTCACATCTGAAGGAGAACATTTTTGGAAAGACTTTTTTTGGAATAGTTTTCTCTTGGCCTGTTGAACATCACTGCATTCAAATCTAGCTCTCTGGATTTGACAGTAAATAGATACTACTGCTCCATAAAGTGTGTTATAAAAAAGGCATCATGTAAATTAGACTAGGTATGTGTGTGCATATGTATGTGCAAAAGCACATCTAAACTAGGGCTCAACTCTAGATAACTTCTAGATTTAATCTCACTAGACAAAAACTATTGCTGATTTTTCATAGCCTGTTACGTCTTCTCTAAAAATACTTGCATGCTGAACTTAGAATAGACCTCTGGGACAGCTGTGCTTTGCTTTAGCAGGAAGAAATGATGTCCTACATGCTGATGGACAAGAAACTGCTGTGGATCTGTGAAGTAACAGTTCCACTCCTTGCAATGCAGCCTAATACATAATTCCCAGCTTCTCCTGGTGAATCTGGTCAATAGAGAAGACATTTTTATGGCATTAGGAGGATATCAAAATGATCTTCCACAGAAACATGCAGCTTCTAGCATGTCTCTATCAAGTGGTATAGCTTAGTTATTCCTTGCTGTTTCTTTTTTTTTTTAATTTATTTTATTTTTCTTACTCCTCAAATCTTTATATAAGTGTACAGAACTCATAAATTTTGTGTGTTTGGACCACAATCAGCATTCATGTGTATTTTGGTGAATGTGGTGATATCTGTTTGATGTATGTCCAGAAAGGCAAGTTGCCAAAAAGTAGGCAGATGAAATACAGAGAGAGACGAAGATGTTTACTTGTATACCTTATGTTAAGCTTTATCTGAAAAGATTCCAAGTATATTTGTAGGTGCAAATTTCATATCTAGGTGTTAAGGTTGGCAATGTCTAGCATGTTGAGAAATTTCTATTAGAATTTGTTATCATGTGCAATTATGAGCATAGTTCATAATCTGTGATCATAAGTATGATACAACTCTTTTAAATTTGTTGTGACACTAATTATAGTATCTTAGCCCCTTTAAAATAGTGTTTGAAGCAAGCAGTAAATCTCGAGTAAAAAAGTAAAAGAAGCAAGAATTATGTTTTTTCTCCCTGAAGTTCTGTGAAATGATGGCTACATTCATTGCGTGCCAGGCAAGGCTTTGCAAGTTCTCTTAGACCATAAGTAAATGGTTATGTGGCTGAGATGATGCCTTTGGGCCAAATGCTAGTGTAATGATAAATCTGAGCAAGGAACAAAGCAGCCTGTCAAAAACAGTGCTCGCTGTTAGATGCTGATGCTTGAAGGATGGGGATGTGGGTTGCCTGAGGAGCAATAAAAATGATGATGTTTACAAGCAGGCCCATTAAGTTGTATAGAATGACTGTGTATTCTAAAGCAGGAAATTGCACTAATTGATTTTAAGCCTGCACAGTTAAAAACATAATTTTTCAAGGAATATGAAATTTAAGGGTCCTGCAGTATAGCTGGTTCAGGTACCTTGTATGTGTTGCCTAGCACTCCATGCATTCAGTAGTGCAAATAACCAATCTGACTTAGTGTGTTACTGGGTTATGCGTGAGAAGCAAAGCAGGAGTGTAAAATGATGTAACAGCTCAGCAGAGAGGATGCTGATTTGCAAAGCTTCTTTTATGTCTTTGGGTTATTTTTGCATAGGAGTTCAATCGTAACGAATTCCGTTATTACATTAACGTTTTAAATAGGGCTTTATACTTCTTTAAATCAAAAGAAAGCAATTGATGCTTTCTAGAATAAACTTATTTTTTGTGAGTAATGCAGTGGTAGATCTACAGGGTGTTCAACCACTGCTGTTCTACAGTTACATCTGTGCTACAGTGCAGCTCATCTCCATGCCTGTGCGGGCGGAGAGGTTAAACTCCAACTTCACTTAATCAGAGATTTCTTTAGTGTGTGCATTGTAACCTGTGGCCAGATCTGACATGATGGTTCTGTATCATGTGGGGCTTCCCATATCAGCAGCACCTGTATCAACGTCTTCCATTTGTGTGGTGTCAAAGTAAGCACGCGCTCCCACCAGAACCAGGAAGTTGGGTGTTGGGCCTTTCCTCATGCTAGGGTTCACCAGCCTGGTACTCCCCAGCAATTGCTTCCTAGAGGGAAGACTGGTGCCTGCCCCGACTTGCGCTTCCAGCCTGGGAGGGCAGCAGGGATTGTGCCCCTGCTTCCCACATACCCCTCGCTGCTCGCCCCTTATGCTCAGCGGGTGCTTCAGCCCCCATCTCTGAAGGTTTTGCAGACCAGGATCCTGTCTACCACGGAGTCATAAATTCAAATGCCTCTGAATCGGAGAATGGTCCATTCTGAACTTTGAAATGCCTGGGAGAATCATTGAGTCTACATTAATTTCTGTGCCATAGTGGGTATGATTCCCTCAGCCCACGTGCACCCCTGCCTACTGACATTTCTTTGTTTTGCTCCAAAAAGCCACTATATATCCATGAAATGTTTCTTTCTGTTTGTTGTTTATTTTGAAAGCATTTGAGCATTTAAAGTTAGATATTTCATCTCCCACAGGATCTCTGAAGAATTTCATTTGTCTTTCTGTGTTTCATCTTCAAAACTCACTCTGCAGTACTAAGATATGTTCCTTTTTGAAGCTATATAAACTGTACTTTAACTATGTATTAAAACAAAAGCTTGGTTCTAATTCTTGGACTAGGTTTAGATGGATTTTTGCTTTGGTGAAAGATAGAGAGATTTTACTTTTAGCTGAAGTTTAACTGAAGTAGTCTATAAATGGTTCTCTCAACACTCGGACATTACACCTCTGACATAAATCATATATGTTTGTAAAGGTAATTGCTCTGAGGGGAATTACTTTTAAAGGGGCTTGGAGAGGAGGAGGTTTTATGCTAGACAGATGTCTACTGAAATAAAACTCAGATGGGTAGGTATGTTAAAATTGGTTATGCATCTTCAGTATAGAACCCACTGTCCTATTTTGGACTAGACAACTGCATGGAAAGGATGAACCTGTAGCTTTAGTTTGCATTTCTATTCTTCCTCTCTAGTTGGGGAGGTGTTTTGGACAAATAAATATTGTGTGGCTTTACTTTTCTGACAATTACTTGTATCTTACTGGTGCAAAATTGTTAATATATAGGTAAAATTACAGTTATAAACTTCATTTAGTGGAGAAATGGAGAGGTAAAGTTTAAGTTCTCTGGAGGATCCATTTTTATAGAATTGCATAAAATTTTACTTGGTTAAAACCAGACTTGCTAAAAAAATGTTCATTTTCTGATAATGTGAAGGAGGTTGTAGCATGGTTTCAAACTAAGTACTAGTTCAATCAGCCATTTTGTGTAACATATAGTTTAATATAATGTAGTTTAAATGAAACTTTCAACTTTTCTTATATGCAAGGGGTCTTGGATTGCAGAGAACACAAAAAGCTATGTCTTCATCTCATTAGACATTTTTCTGGAAGTTTGAAATACAGAAACAGAATTTGCTCAAGTTTATGCTTGGAAGGAGACAAAATACTGTGGTTAATTATCACAGATTCTACAGAATTACATGTTTTTGTATTTTATATCTCTGTTCAGATTTTTATGTCTAATTAATTAGAAGATATACCTTATGTCTCCCATGAGTAGATGTTTTTTCCTACTTACATCAGTCAACTTCTAATAGCAATTTTTCCCTCCCATAGTAAGGTGTATTAGTGCTGTTTCTTTTCCCCCAGAATCTGGATTCTGTTTAATCATGTCCATAATGGAGTCTGAGCAGAAGTAGCAGAATAACATTTGGAATTTACTCCTTGGCTTTCAGTTTTCCTCACTGGAGTACTACTCCGGATTTCCTTTTTACTCAGTAAAACATAATCTTTCATCAGAATCAGTAGGTGTTGCTAGCCTGCTGCTTGAGATTATACATCTCTGTAGAGATCCCCTCTCTGGTGTTGTTTGGCCCCGTTATCAAAGGGTGCGCAGTCGTGTTTCCAAGCCAAGCGTGTGATTTTGCTCCAGGGAAGCTGTGAGCAGGAAGAGCGCCCAGGTTTGCTTGGTGCCTGCGCTTTGCCTGCTGTCGGCGATGAAGCCACCAGGGCAGTGGCCGCGGTGGCTGGCTGGCAAGGCGGCTGCTCCTGGTCTTGGGAGAGCCTGTCCGCAGCTCCAGCAACAGGAGGCAATAGCCTCTCTCTTGCGACGTCTGGCTCCACGAACCTGTGGGGGATGCTGATGCTTACAGTGTCTCGCCCCAACCAGAGACTTTCCTAGGCCTGGCAAGAGGCTGCTGGTAATTGCAGGGCTGCCTTTCCTAACCAGAGGCTCTGCTCAGCCCTTGGGGATCTTTGACATTCAGTACTGCACCTTCAGAGTTCAAAAAGCTGCAGGGGAAGTTCATTAAAGTTAATGAGATAGAAGATGAGCGCAGATTTTTTGGAAGCCTTCCATCTGACAGTATTGCACCTTAGTCAGGTCGTCTTTCTAATTGACATTTGGAACTCGCATAAAATGGAGGTGTCATAAAAGGAGTATTTCAGTCCCTCCTCCCTCAAAATCCCATAGGGTGAATCATCATAGCAGGAGTCTCCAAAAATTGATATCCCAATGTTACAGCTGCAGAGAGAGGAGACACAGCAGTTAAAATGCATGGCAAGCCCCTTAGCAGGAGCCAGGAATTAGGCGAGTTGATGCTGAGATAATCCTTTGAGACATACAAGTTTTGCAGTATTAGAAATAAGGTCGAGAAAAATACTATGTGCCTGAAGTTTAGGTACCGTAAGGACCATCTTTGACTTGCTTCTGCCCGCAGAATGTAATTCAGAAGGTTCTTTTATCCAGGTGCTGCGTGTAGCATATGGGGAGTGTTACCCATGTGCTCAGTACCTCAGAATGGCATCCAGAAGCGCAAACGTGGTGAGGGTCTTGCTGCTCAGCCAGCTAACAGGGGAGTGCTAAGCAGACCTGTGTGTCTTGAATATCACTGAATGCAGTGAGTCAAGTGCTGACACTGGAAGTGAGATTTGAGGGAAATGCCCTTCTCTTCCTGAGGGAATTTCAAACCACCTTTTCTAAATTAAGTGTCTTAGGACTTAAGTGATTAGGATACTTGAAAAATCAATGGAAGAGCTTTTGTGTGCCACTATCTGCTGTTAGGTTTGCTTCTCTATTTTACATTAATTATTGAAATACAAATCCATTCCTTTTTTTGGCTCTTTGCCACTTCAGGTTCATGAAATTAAAATTCTAGACAAGCTGCAGCACGAGAGATTTCAAAAATAAAATAGAAATGTTACTGTACATCATACATCTAGACATTAACACCATTCATACTCCTACTATTTTGGAGATGATAATGTGTTATGAGTATTTAACACAGCTATACCTGTCTCTTTCAGTGTGACTGAGCCAAAATAAAGGTAAGCATGAAAGTGATGCTGTTATTAATGGGCAGGTTTGGAGTCCTCGTTGAGAATTGCTCAGGGCTATTGTGAGTGCTTTGGGTTGCTTGTGTGAATGAGACCTCCCCATCTTACGGCGGCTTTCAGGTTTTGTTCCCAAAGGCAGGTGAGCCCAACTGGGAGAAGCAGCAAATTGTGGGGAATGTTGCCCACATTCATAAAAGGATTTGGATATTTTGTATACTTAGGTTAACAGATGGCAGAGCCAATGCAGTACAGATTAACGTAGAATAAATAATGTATCTTAGAGAAAAGGAGGAAACATTTGCTGAACTGAAAGACGATGCATCATACTGACCAAGAGAAGAAGAGCAAGTTACTATGGAGAAATTCTCAAAACACTTGGGCGATGTGAAGATGCAAAAAACTCCATGTTTGCGAGGCTTGCTGTTGTTGTTAGAACACAATGTATTTATCTGGGGGCATATCGCTGCTGTGCAGGGGCGTGTGTATTAGCTGCCTGGCTTAAAGAGCTCCCTGCCGCCCAGCTGCACAGCACACGCAGCCGTGGCCAGTGCTCCGCCAAGGGTGCCTTCCTGATCCGTGTGACAGCAGTTCAGCAGACAGAGAAGCAGTTTTCCCCATAATAATTAATCTTGTAGAGGTGGGATGGGGCAGGGACTTATGAAATATAGAACTTAAGCAATCTAATAGCTTGCTCCAGTGAATCTCCTTGCGTGAACCCATAAATGAGCAGTTTCTGGCAGGCTCCTTGAGAATAACAGTAGAGAAACTGATTAGAAGCAAGAAAAGTGAGCCTCTGATTTGGTGAAAATGCTATTTCTGAGGGAAATAATCTTAGGATTCCTTCTAGCACAGATTGTTGCTGTGTACATCTTGGTGAATTTTAATTATTTTTTGGTGTTTCAGTTTTTGCTTCCATTTTTAGATTGTAGAATGAAAGGCACATCAATATTGTTGAAAGATGATTCTCAATCGCTCTTTTCTTGGTACAGTGCACTAGTTGGGTGTGTGCAAGATATGCAGAAAATAACTAATTCTCTCACTGTGAATCTTACAAACTAATAAAGGAAATAACACTAGAATTAATATAGATATATTTCAACATTAATTTATTTTTTAATGAATGTTAAAATAAGGAAATCTAATACTATTGCTATTAACATTAAACTTTCATGTTAGCCTGAGAAAGATGCATTTAAACTCATAAATGGCTGTGCAGTTATATATTACTGTACAAATTTCTATAGTGCTGCTAATATTTAAAGAATGTTATTGTGGTGTTTCAATTTTAGTATTTTTAAGAGAACCAAAGGCAATAGCTTCAATTTTGTGACTAGAAAGCATACTTATTCTCTTTTGCAGAGTAAATGATCCAGGAATCTGCGATGGTGATATTCTTATTGTGTATTTTTTATGAAGACATACCAGTGGGGATTCTGAGAACCCCACGCCAGTTTTTATAGTTAAAGTTGGAATTGATAATATATCTTTTGCATGAGTATACAGCTAAGTATTGGAGTTCCAACATTTCAGTGCAGCTGGACAAGTACTATGGAATGGAAAGGAGATCAGTCGGATCATCAGGATCACTAGGTCCTGTATTTTGCTGCGTAAGGCAGCAATACAGTAGAAAGGTCCACATACTGTTCGCTTTGTGACACATCTCCCCCTTGATGAAAAGATAAAGTACGTGCAGAATTGAACAGTATTAGATGTTCACTAGGTCCAGATGACCTGGATGAGTAAAAAGAAAAGTTTTATAAAGTTGTCTAAAGCCTTCTCGAAAGAAGACGACCAACTTCTAAAAAACCTAGAACAAGAAGCATCTGTAACTGCCCTCAGCACCAGTAACTAAAATATTTGTATTAGAGATTTTCTTTTCTACCTGTGTTATACTGTAATCAAGAAGTAATCCTTAATGACATAAAAATATTCGTACACCACTGCAACAGTGGGAGAAATTTATTTCTCATTGTTTGCTTCCTTCCCAGTCTCTCTCCTGTAGAACAAGCCAGTGTTCAACAGTAATATCCTATTCCTGCAAGATTTGCACCCTGCATTTGCAGGGATTTTTCCTCCTCTCATATTTGCAGCAGTTCGTGACTGGTGCCCATATGCTGAGGCAGAATCTGCGTGTTGCAGTACTGACTTCCTGCGTACCTTGCCTGAAAGCTTAATGTGAATTCACTTCATCATTTGTTTTTCTAACAAAAGAAGTAACACTATAAGCTGCTGTGCATTTCATTGTTATGCCTGTAATTTTAGGGGTCATTTGCAGTGGTGAATCTAAGTTAACACATTCCAAAAAAAAAAAAAAAAAAAAAAGAACTAGAAACAAAAAAAGGAACGTGACTTAAAAAAAAGGAGTGAAAATGATTGGAAAACTTGCTGAATCAGTATGTCATGTTTACTTCTCCGTAAAGTGTCTGCTTAAAAAAAGACTGGCAAACAGGCAAACAAATGTCTAGGATGCCATTCATAGTAAATGTGAATGAAATGGTTCCTGATTTAACATTTAAGGAAATCGGGCATTTGGTGCAGTTGGGACAAGTTAAAAATAAATAAAATTAGTGAAACAGGATCATCAGAGTATGTCAAACTTTGGCAAATGCAATATAATACTGAAAATTAAAGTAATATGTGTGTACTTGAATGTGTGTATGAATGTTATTGCATTATACATGCTCTGACAGAAATAATAGAGTGCAATGTAGGTTCCATTGAGAAATGTGGAGTTTTCATTGGAAAGCATTATATATGTATTCTATTTCTTAGAATATATTAAAGAAACAATTTCATGGGTCACTACAGACCCCTCCATAACATGTTTCCCCAAAATATGTTGTTTTATTTGAACTCTTTGTGAATTATTGGCAACTGTGACCTAACAGTTACGCCGTTGTTACTTATTTATGGCTCTTGCCTGATGTAGAATCTCAACAGTTGTTATATGTCATTTAGCCTTTTTCACTGCTTTGCTTTGTGTTTTCCCCTCAGGTTAACATGAAAAATGTTTAGATTGACATTACACAATATTCCTGTGAAATTTTAAAACGTTTCCTGGTGGAGTGTACAGTAGACTAAGAGAAAACAGTTGTTTTAGAGTAGTTCTTGTCAATGTGCAGTCATGCCCATTATAGCTTTTTAAACACTGTTTTACTTGGGTAATTCTCTTTGACAGGTGGATGTAAATAAGTTGGTTGAAGACTGAGCTGCTTTTGAGATGATCTGCCTGTGTGCATATCGAGTGTATTTTATGAAATGGTATATGCATGGCAGCCAATGTGATAAATAGCACAAGGAATATGTACGTGTATGGGACTGGCAACTCCCATTGCGGTCTTCTGGCTGCTAAGCCTCTTTTTCATGATCCCACCCTCAGAAGGACTTCAAAGAGCTGCTAACTATAAAAGGACCCAACCTCCTTCGTGTTTTGATAGGTGTTTGAGAAATGGCTGAGCCCTCCTTTTTCAGATGAGGGAACTTGCAGTTCAGAGCATTTAGCATTAAGAAGTGCTAAATATTTTACTACAAGCAAAAAGGTCTGTTTTTCCCGCAGTACTTTCATTTCCGTGAGCTTAGACAGGGGCTTTATTGGTGGGTCTGTCTTAAACTGAAGCTCAGCTGAGTGTCTTACAAGATCAGGCTTTTTATTACATAAATTTATATGTATTTTGCTACCTGGATTTTTAGTGAGGAAGAATGTATCTTTGCAGGAACATTAGGTAAAGTCAGGGAAGAATACATTTATAGAAAATGAAAAACATTATATGTATTTTTTTTTATGCTCACTGTGACATCCTGCCTTTTCAATCAAGGAAAAGGGTATTAAGTGAGAACTCTTGGTACATGCACAAAAATATTTGCAGGTACACATATTCAAATGGTTGGTGTTTTTACTGGCTTAAGCTTTGGCCAGGGGTTAAGGATACCAGGTTATGACTTTGTTACCGCTATAACCATCCTGTAAGATCTTGACAGTCCTTTGCTCCTGTTCTTTTCCCCATAATTTACTGTGTAATATAAGGGCAAAGTCTCTGGAGCAAACAGTCCATCTTCAGCATTCGAGCATGTCTGATATAATACGATGCCAGTCTTGACTGGAACTTCCCTGCAATATGAAAACACACGTTGTTATTCACCCTAGAGTAGCTCCTGAAGCTGATTTCAGGCTTCTAAGAGGAAATGGCTGCATAAAATTTGCTCTTGGGAGTTACAGGATTGTTGTAAGTAAGCCTTAAAGCAGTGAAAGGCTGCAGTTTCTGGCAACGGAATCACTCACATTTAAAATAATGTAATTGATGTTCCTCTTTACCACGTTCCGTGCGTGTATACAGAATCAGCCCATCCCACAGCCCAGGGATTTTAGTGCCAGTGCAATAAAAGTGTCCTTGACTTAATCTTAGGGCCTTCTCCATCTTCCCTGCTCGCTCAGCCCAGCGTGGCAACCTTTCCGCTCCCCTTTTCTCCTGGGTTTGTAGCAGCACTGAGAGCTGCTGCTTCAAAAAAAGCCTCAAGAGCCTGTTGGGGAGTTCCTGCCCTTTGGAACCGGCACTGTTGATTTGGGCATTTTCCAATGCTGATTCCTGTGCTGGTCCCATTGCTTCTATTTCCAGTACTCTTCAGTACAAACTGTAGCAGCATTAACCTATGGAGTTGGGTGCTCCCTGTATAGATATCCAGCGAGCGATGGTCTCCGTCTGCCAGAGCTCATGATCCAAAAATAGGCTATGTGTATTTCAGATTTTGCTAACTGTCTCTGGTTGTTTGCCAAAAAATCCCCAATGAAGGGCAAAACTCAGCAGAGCAGCATTAAACATTGCACTGTCCTGCTGCTGGGAGTGCAGATAGTTGTGTGCCACTGCGTATGTAACATCTGGATGTGCACTCTGTGCAAAGGAACCCGTACCTCAGGTTTTAATGAGGGTGCAATAGAAGCAATCCTTGGTTTAAAAGCTTCTTCTTAAAATATATTTCGAGAGGATAGGTGGTGGCTTATGCGCATTTTTCAGATGTTTTGACTGCCAGAACCTAGTTCCACTGTGACCTTAGTTGCTTCGGGCTGTCTCCTTCGGGTGGCTCTTGGGACGTTTTTGGACAGGAACATGCTGTGTGGTGAGCCAAGGGGGAAATGTGCCTTTCAGCTGGACTACGTCCTTTTTTTCTTTTTCCAGGATAGATAATAATCTAAGTGTTGGACTCTCATCCTGAGGATAAGTTAATAGCGTAATGTGCTTCCATCAGCCATTCCCGCCCCAGAAGGCTGGTATTTGGGAGACAAGCTCTTGCGTTTCGCCACGCAGTATCTGCAGGGCAGCAATCGTTGCAGCTCGGTGGCTGCCGGCGCTCCTGGTTCCCACCCTATTCTTCTCCCAGGAAAACAACATGGCAAGTAACTTCCATGCATTTTAATCCACTGCTTCTTTATCATTTATCCAGGAAGGTCATAGCAGTGTTTACTTTCCTGTTAGAGCTGTAGTAATTTTCATCAGCTTTTTTTTAGGACCAAATATTTACTCTGCTTCTTTCAGTAACTCTTAATGTGGAAGGTGCTAGTCTGCTTTTTTATTTTTTTTCCCTTTTTTAATTATCTTCCTTTATTGCCTATGTAATTTCAGAGTTTGCAGTCTGACACAGGACATCAGGCCATTCAGTCCTCAAGTTGTCCTCTAAACTTCCTCCATGACTTGCTCATCCTCTGATGTCGCTGGAAAATCTCTGTTTTTTTCTTCCATCAGGAGTTTTGGGGAACCGGCGTTACCTTTGGTGACTGTTCTCTTTGGTTCTGCTGCACAAAGCCTCCATCCTGCAGAGGTTAGAAACATATTTTTAGCAACCTGACCTAAAGGCAAAAGATAGACATCAGTAGAGGCAGGAACTGGCCCTGCTGTGCTCATGAGGTGCGAGCACGTGGCCCCGTGTCTCCGTGGTGGCCCCGGGCGGGAGGGCCACGCTGCAGTGTCCCGCAGCTCGCGCAGGCGCCCGGGCCAGAGCTGCCGTGGGGCCAGGGCACGGGGAGCCCGTTCAGGGCTGGGGCTGGGGCTGGGGTGATCCCCACCTGCGGAGGGCCGAGCAGACAGGAGGGCCCGGTGTCCCGCACCTGCTGCGGGTGCGAGCGTTTATCAGCACTTTGTGCCTCGAAGGAAACTAAGTTTTTGGCCGAAACGGGATATTTAAGGTGATTTTGGAATCTATGTCATTAATAACTGTGTTGCATTGAGACAGGCCTTGCGGGGGAAGCAGTACTTTTCTGCACGAAACGGAGGGGAGGCACTGGTTTGCTGAGCAACTCTGGAGTTTGGGGTTTTTTTTTTTTCTTTTTTTTTTTTTTTTTAATTGATTGCGAACATCCTAAGTAGGTCAGTGCATATCAAACATTTCACAGACTGCTTGAGCTCTTACTTAAAGCCTGATTAGCAGAGGTCACTAAATGCTTGCTTGCTTTCAATGTTTGCTCTTTCTCTCAGCGCATCTCAGTTCCTGTTCTTTATAACTTACTATTGATCTGTTGCTTGGGGAAGAGACTGTATTTTGTTAATGTTTCCGTTTTAAGTCTAAATATCCTAGGATTTTTTCGTAGCTTTTATTTTTTGATACACTTGCTTTTGGTACTTGTTGTCTTTTTTTAGTATAGATTGAGATATTCTGTTTTTTCCTCATTTCTGTTTCTTAATACTTTGTTTTTAAAATACCGACTAAGTATAAGGATTTTACTTTACTTGTTCCCTGCACTGGACTGCTGAGATTCATATAAGCTTTTGTTTTTGTACTCATGAGTTCTTTTTCCTTTTTGGACATGGTCTCTCTTTAGAAAAAAAAACTTATTTCATGTCTCACAGCCTCTCCTCTTTCTCAGTCTGCATTTTGGAGGTGGAGGAATGGGGAGACTGGGGTGCACAAGACACTAGTGCTTTGCTGTGTTGTGTTGCTTTGCTTTAATTTCATGCTGTACTTTTACTTTGGGCTTCTAATATGGGCTGTATCTTTATAAAGTCTCTCTAGCACCTACAATTATTTTAGTCTTTTAATTGTTCTCTTCAATTTTCTTTTAGCTAAGCCTCCGTTAAAAAGTAAAACCCCACCAGGATGTGCCTTTCTCTCTAGCGAGGTTGTTTGAGTGTTACAGCCAGTGCTACAGAGTGACCCTTCAGTGGTTATGTCTTGGGTCAGACCCTGTGCATGGCTGATGACTGCGTCTGTGATGACCAGCTGCTTTCAAAAGTGGCCGTTTGTGATGCTAAATATTTTAGGCTTTACATCTCGTGGTCATGTCTACCAGCTACTGTTGGCATTGGAGAGGAAGGAAAGTGCCTTTGTAGCTCTGCTTTCAAAGTGTCATAAGGGAAGAGGGAAATACAGGGACGGGCTGTTTGTGCAGGGCCAGGGTGCTTGTTCGGTGCAATGCTGAACAAGAGCTACTGCAGGTGAAGCAGAGGATTCGGGCTTGCAGAGGGTAGGAGGAGGACTTGGATTTGCAGAGGGAAGGGGAGCTGTGCAAAAGTGCGTGTATTTGGAAAGCATGGTTTTGAATCCTTGTTGGGAATGAGAGAGAGAAATCCAATGGAACTGCAAAGAAATCAAAAGGGAGGGTGGTGGTGGGAGAGTTTGATAAAGGTGGTGTGTTTGTTATAGTGTAGATCAACTTAATATAGGAACAACAGAAATCTGTTCAGTGGTCCCTCCTGTTAGGGGACATCCCATATGGCTTTCTGGCAAACCACAGAACTTCACTAGAAATGCTGCTGTCCCTTGCTTAAGGTTTACATTATATCTGTTTGTCATGAGGGGAGGAATGAGATGTATTTGCGTGGCTCAGGGGTCCTTAAATTGAATGATAATTCCTGTATGAAATATCATTGGTCTAACTGTAGAACTGTAGAAATGAAGAGTCCTCTTTCAGAGCTGGAGGTCTGAAAGTCCGAATGACAGAAAAAATAAAGTATTATATATTTCACTGATGTTTATACAGCTGTACAAGTTTTATTTTACTTAAATCAACCACTGTATGTAATTGAAAAATATTTCCATCCACTTTGTGCATAATGTACTTAAGATCTTGTAAGAAGTCTAATGATCTTCCGCCAATCCCATGTATAATGTGTTGTACTGAGTATTGGCAAACCTGAACCAGTTCCTTACTACTATCTTTGTTTTTATTTCTTGAAAATGTTTATTTGGATACTTTAAAACTAACACAATAGATAGATGAATAGCATTAATCTGTATTGCTGAAAGGCAGGATGGCCATATGTTGCAGATGTTAAAAATGTTTAACAAAAAATATCTGATAACTTCAATAGTGATCAAGGTCATAGAATGAAAATTTCTCACATAATGTAGCTACTCATTTTAACCTGAGTCATAAAGTAGAAGCTGTAAAATAGGTCTGTGAAATATAGTAGAAGAGTACGAGTTGTTTTCAAGTGTCAATTCATTTTGTGGGTATTAAAGCAGACTCAGCTCTGTTTCAGTTCATTTTTGGGGAGAGAAAGTGTGTGGTCAGCATAGAGTAATGATGTCTTTTCACAAGGAAAGGTTTTTATTCCGTTAGTACAGTAGGTTGTTGAAATAATAAAATATATACTCTTCACCTCTTATTTTCATTTCCTGGTGTGTGATAGCTTGAACTGCTGTTGAATAAAATTTGCAGCAAATGTTCTTCCTTGTGCTCATTTGCTCTAGTTCACACTCCATTAACATTCTGATAGAAAGAAGGACATTACTGTGCCACTTTTTGTTTTCCTGTACCTCTGAGATGACTTTGGGACATTGTGCTGTGACTGCAGATGACAGCAGAACGTAGCAGTGGCTTTAGGTAATTTGAATGAATGGGATGGAGCGTACAATACTATTCACAGACTCCTAACAACTTGATTATCATAATTTGAATTAGTTGTTCTAAGATTTTAATCATGAGTTTATCTCATTGTGCACACACATTACCAGCAAACCTGCACAGTGAATGCCACTGTTGTTCTGGCAATTATTTTACCTGCGTGTCTGTCCCCCTTTTAAAGTGAAAATTATTTCACATTGTTAAGGAAAAAAAAGAAAAAAAATCAGCTCTCCATTTTCTTTTGTCTATTTCAGATTATTCTTACAATAAAATATTCCTATTTATTCAGCTAAACTTATTTTTTCCCCATGATGTGTTTTAGATATGTCCTCAGCAGCAGATTATATAAAGGCAGCATTTGTATTTGCAAAATTTTGTCTGATATGGTTAAGGCGTAGCTAGACTTACTGTGCCACAGGATGAACAAGAGATACTGAATGCAAAAGTAGTCTGAATACAAACAAGTATTAAAGTGACGAAGATGTAGAGTCAGATACTAAAGGAACTCTTGGGTATAGAAGGTAATACTACATAGATCACTTTAATGAGCATTTCAGCCAAAATTTAAAATTAAAGTGCCTATATTAGGCACCAAGAAATGCTGAGTGCTTTTCATTCTTTTTAACTGAAATGAAAATAGAAACTCCTTTTTCATCCAGCAGAGTAATATTTATCAATCTAAATACGTGGCCTGTCAGAAACAATAAGTATTTGCAGACTCCTTTGAGGTCACAGGGAGTTGAGTGTCGAG
>JAWLRI010000942.1:879094-925155 GCA_034781795.1 Crypturellus tataupa | reverse complement strand
TGAGATTAAACATAGAGTTTAGCCCTTGAAATTTCTTTAATGCTTAATGCTGTGCCAAGAATCGGTCCTGGGCAATATTCACTATCTCTCTCTCCCTCTCCCTCTCCCTCTCCCTCTCATGTGTATTTCATGTTTATTATTGTGGAAGGTATATTAAAAGCTGCTTTCTCATGTTACTGATAGTTTACATTAAAATGTTGTATCATCACTCATAATTGAAATTATAATTAACTGAGTCAGATATCAGGAAGTAGCTTGTCCAAATGTTCCTGCCTGTTTCAGAGATTTTCTTTGTTTGGAATCAATAATAATAGTCTGCACATAAAAACAACAACAAAAACTTTGACCTTAGTTTTAAACTTCTCACACATTTTTTCTTATCTAGTCGTCATTGTTATAGGAGCTAGATTTCTGTGCATGTCTTTAAGATCTGTAGCAAGTACAAGGGCAAGTACTTATGCCTGATTCACCTGAATGTCTTCTATGATAGAATAGTAATTCTGGGGATGAGCAAGTGCCATTTATCTTAACAAAGCTTTCTGCACTGTCTACCGCAATATCCTTATAGTCCAGCTATGCTGATACAGCCTGGGTGGGTGAGTGACCAGTCGCATAAAAAAGTCATCGTATGATGCAAGGGCTGTGGTCAATGCGTTGCGTTCTGCACGTTGGCTGGTGATGAGTCGGGTGCTGCAGGAGCCTGGCTGCTTAACATCTCTATTAGCAACCCTGAGGAGATGACAGAGCACACTTATATTGGGCTTGCAAATGACACCCAGCTGGGGGGGACCAGTTGATACAGGCCTGCCATCCAGAGGAACTTACTCAAGCTGGAGGGATGGGACAATAGGATCCTCTTGAGATTCAACAATTAGAAAGTCCTGCCCTGGGAAGGAAAAGCTCCCTGCTGTGCATGGGCTGGGTGCAGCTCTGCAGAGAAGGCCCCGGTAGGCAGCAAGCTGGGCAGGAGACAGCCAGGAGCCCTGGCAGCAGCAAGGACCAGCAGCACCCTGGATGGGGCACAGCCAGGAGATCAAGGAGAGCTGTAGGCCGTTCTGTTCAGCACTTGTTGTACGACATCTACGACACTGTATCTCATTTTGGGCCCCCCAGGTCTGAAAAGGCATCGATAGACTGGTGCAGGTTCAATCAAAGTCCACCAAGCAGGTTGGGGTCTTGAGCACTTGGCCTGCAAGAAGAGGCTGAGGAAACTGAACTTCTTCATCCTGGAATAGTTGGGTTGACCCGACTGCAGTCCTTTGATTGTTCGAGAGAGGGTAATTGAGAAGATGGAGACAGCATCTTTATAACCATATATGGTGAATGGACAAGAGAAAAAGGACATAAACTGAAATAAGAAGTTCAGACTGGACATAAGGAAATCCTTGCTTGCCCTGAAGACATTTAGGCTGTGGTACAGGTTGCCCTGGGAGTTTGAGCAATCTCTGTCCTTTGAGGTTTTCAATGCATAGCTTTAGAAAACCCTCAGCAACCTTGTCTGACCTCGTAGCTGACCCTGCTTTGAGCAGGAGCTTGGATAGGGAACCTCCTGAGGTCCCTTCCGACCCAAATTATCTTATTATTTTAAGTGAAGTTTTCCTTTAACTCTAGTTTTAGTGGCCTCTCATTTGCTGAGTGTTCAGGTTAATGTCTTCTACTTTATGCCTTTAGCACCTTGCAAGGTCTCCTACCCAGCTACCAGTCTGGCCCAAGACCATTTTGCAGCTGAGATCACAAGATTAGCTGCAAGTTTTCAGCACAGACATTCCTAAATAATCAGTGCATGTCGTTCACACTGCACTACTCCTTTTCTTAAGAATGATTTGTGCTGTGTGTTATCTTAAAAACTACTGCAAAGCTTTAAGGTGTGTGTAGAGTCACTTTAAATGAACAAGTATGGATTATGTTTTTTGATCATTGATTCATGTGCTGCTGTGGTATAGAAATGACATAACAAGCTAAACACAAGTAAACTTGACAAAACCAAGAATGTATCTAAATTCTGACATGGGGCACTGCTGACAGTGATACCATCAAAGACTTACTGTTGCTCTTTGCTAAACTTGAAGTTAATTAAAAGTTAATGGGTTGTAATTAATGAGTGAAAGAATTCATGATTCTTTATCAAAGTTCCTGAATTCTGCTTGGTGAACAACCAATGATAAATGCAAGCCTATGGATTTATCCTTTATCCTAATTGCTATTTTTGAATGAAATAGGAATTTGCCTCCTAATTAATAAAAGGTTGCTTTGAGGGTCTAATTAACTCTTCTCAGAACATTTCATTCAGCTGAGGTTAACATTCTCTGACAGTGATACAACTAAAAGAATTTTCTTCTGTGCAACATAAACCAGGCAAACATACATTTACTTGGCAGTCTGGTATTAGCTAGCAAATGGAAAGACTTAGGGCTGACAAACACAGCTGCACCTGTTGTTTTTGCTGAACAAATCACCCTAAAGTGCACAATCACTCTTGCCTGACACTTTGTCATTTGTATTACTAGAATTATTTTTTTCTTATCTATAGTGTGTATTTCTTAGAAATGACTAAAAGCACATGGTTCCATGAAGCCTGCCTTGTATATTTATGATTTTAATAGGGTTATATGGACCATCTGTCAAATAAAGCTGGCTTTGATTCATGACTAATAGTCTTAAATAGTTTTGTGTTTTTCTTTTTTTTTTTTGTACCTGTTATGGAGTTAAACTGAGACCTGTTTTCTGCAGATGGTATATGTCCATTAGCCCTATGTTGAAATTTGACCCTCCTTTTTATAGTAGCCAAAATAAGGGATTATCAAGTTATAAACTTTCTAAAAGTAACGGATGGTATTCATAGTTGTGGCCAAGAAGGCTTCAGGGGGATCATGTGTGCATGTCACCCGAGTATAGTTTTACATGAACTTTATGTTTCGTTGGGCCCTGGGCTAGTCGCGAGGCTTGCTCAGTGCTGGGCAAGCCACCAGTGCCTCCAGCAAGGCATGGAGCTGGAGCTGAGCTACCCCTAACTCTGTGTCCTCTGTAGATGCTGCTCCAGGAAAATCCCCGGGGCATTTCCCTGCTTCACTTCCTTGAAGCGTATCAGCTTGTTCTTTGGCGGCATGAGGGGCAGTGCCTGGAGCTCAGATGGATTCGGTGTAGAAGCCTCTCATCTGCACAAAGCTATTGCAGTAACAGCTTTTGAGGCAGTAAGAGTTAATGATAAAGTCTCCCCTACTTCAAAATATACCTATTTAGTACAGCTGTGGTATTTAGCAGAACTTTTTCTCTCTTTTATCCTGACCTTTTAAATGCTGATTCCTTGTTTTTGATTCTTTCCCCTCTTCTCTGTCCTGAATGGACTTCTGGTGGTGAGCAGCGTCCACAGGCTGTCCCAGCAGCCCTGCTCTCCCTGAAAGCTTGGGAATTCTTTCTCACGGTCATATCTCAGGTATAACTGATGGGTGATGTCACCCCTGTGAACTGTGAAACTTCTTTTCAGCAGGATTTGTAGCACATTTATCACAGTAAAAGCTGATGCCTAGGAAAACAGGTGGGAAGAACAACCAAAGGAGAGACTTTGGAGATTAGTGGCTGACACAGGGATGGTACCAAGTCTGAAGAAGCAGAAGGTAGCAGCTACTGTAAGACCATTAAAACATGATGTAGCACATTTGGAAAGGATTCAGGATTAAATCCTGAATATGGACCAGATTCTTATTTTGTGGGTATAGTCAGCCACATTAAAATGTTTTGCTTCATTAACTTGATTATAGTTTCCTAAAGGAACAAATTTAATCTCTAGTCTGAAGTTGGTAGTGTCATGGGACAAATGACTGTGATCTTATTAGCTGCAGTATGAGCTCTGTTAGTGGTAGAAGATGGCTAATATGTTTATGCCAGAGAAAATTAAGGGGAAGTTTTGGGGGAAATGTCAAGGCAAAAATTGTTCCAAATCATTGTTAATTAAAAACATTTTCTTCTTTCTGTTGTTGTATAGTATTACTTATGCATGACACATTAAGATGTGTGTTATAATACTTGGCAAGTAACTGAAAATGGGATTATTTTATTCAGTCTGAGGCCTCCACATGCAAAAGACGTTATTTAAGGCCTCATTCGTACACCTGGAGGTTACCTGCTTCAAGTTAGCTAGGCTTGTGGCCTCCACTGCCATTTTAACTCTGCTTTATGACTTAGTATTCCAGTGCTAATATATATAAAGGAGAAGTTCATGTTTAGAATTAGTGCATTATTTGGGAGCTAAATGAAATCTCAGATGCGAAAGTGAATGTTGTTGTGAAAATAAATAATTTACAAACTGGTCTTTAAGGAGCAGAAAAGATGAACATCCTTCTAATTGTCCTAAGTATGGCATAGAAGTTACTAAGATTTTATTCTACCCACCCCCTGTAGTTTTTACTTCAGTGAGAAACACAATTTTTCGGAGACAAATTATTCAAAACTTCCTCATGTACAGACCTTTTCACTGAATGGTCTTCTAGGACATGTTGGGTAATATGAAGGACTGCTCTCAGTATTTAGGACATTAACTTTCTGAATTATTCTGTTTATTTTATGGCTCATATAATAATGCAGATACATTTGGTGGTTGTATTTCAGTGCAGGGAATTTGGGTCATTACTGTTGAAGCCTCCCTTGTAGTGGCTTGGTGTCCTTTAGTAGCATATTATGGTCTAGCGAAGCTGAGCTACTCTCTTTCTTCTGCTTTTCCTTTCTCCTTTTCTCTTTCTCTCCTTCTTGTGTATTTTCAATTACCTGCCTTTCTTCTACAAATGCATCAGTCTTTATGGCATTCTACTATTCTGTCATTTCTACTTTAACCCTTTAAGATCAACTAGGAATGCACTGAGGTTAACTTTTTTTTATTTGATTAAAACAACAATACAAATGAAATCACTTTATATCAAGATGTTTTTAGATAAAAATGTAATTTTGTCTCTTTTAGTCATTGCAGCCAATCAATGGAGCACTAACAAGAGCTGAATCACAGAAATCTGCTTGGTAAAGTTCATTAAATAATTTTCTCTTTGGGAAATTAAATATTAAATGGAAACATCCTTTTACCAATTTCCTTAACCGTTCTAGATGCAGTAGCTGCAAATGCTAGTCATCCAGTGTCCTCTTTCTTTCAACCTCTCTTAACCTATCTTCACAAATGATCATCAAATCTTTTTCTGAAGATATTTTATGATTATGTATTGCACTTGGCATGGCCACCAGTTTAGTTTTTCACTCATAATATAGTTTGGGATGTTAATAATGTACTTTACAGGTCCTTATGGTTCAATGGTGGAATTATTGGTCCTTTTCCAAGTTTTTCTTGGCTGGAAAGACTGCTATTTCAACTTTCTTTGCTTCATTAAAATCTACGATTGTTGTTGGAACTGTGTTTGATCACTGTCTTGAGTTTTCCCCTTAGGTGCATGTTGAGCAGCATCTAATGGCGGAGACTGGACAAATTATCAGAGTGATTTAGATACCACCACAAATATATAGCAGAAGTAAAGAAATTGCTGTCTTCCTAAGGCAAGCTCTATGCTGCAGCCTTTTCAGACTTAAGTGCTAGTAATTGAGACCATTTGTTGCCATTTATGTAAGGCAATGAATCATCAAATATGCAAAATAGGATATTAAGTCATCTGCATAAAATCTCCAGATTTCTGAACATGCAGCCTTTACAAATATGCGTAGAGTGAAAACAAGAAATATCTTTGCAGATGGCTGAAGCACATGAGGATGCACTGCCTGGGCCTTTTAAGGAGTAGTGGTAAACTCATATTACCTGAACTATCATAAACCACTTCTGGTTGCATTTTTTTTTTATTGTTGTTTAAACAAGCAGGCTAATCTCTTTGGAGTTGCTCAAACAGCAGGGGACTAACAGCTGACTCTAGGCAGTTTGTGAAACCTGTGCAGTCAGCGTTATGGGACTAAGGGTCTAGGAGAAGAGCAGCTGGCAGAAGGAATCTAATTCAGCACCAGTCACTTGCAGTTTTGACATGTAAGAGAGCCTTGCACCTAGTAGATGATGTATTGAGTTAAGTAATAGCACTATGCAAAAAAGTAAAACTTACTTTAGCATCGTTGTGGAAATCTTAAACGAGGATCATAAGGGAGGAGATTTTTCTTTTTTTGTGGCAATCAGAAACGCACATGTGAAAATAAAACTTTCATGCTTTTTCTCTTTGTCTCTCCCCAAACACCAAACAAAACATTAAATTCAGAGAAAATCAACAAATGAACTTACTGAAATATTCATTAATGAGTCTTTGAAAAATGTGTGTTTCACAAATAGATAAATTCATTTTTATTCTATGATTAACTCAGTCATCACTCCCATGGCTGCAAGAAAAAGGCACTTGAATGTGAATTGGTGTAGTGCTCTCCTTCTGTGCATGTTTGCAGTTTAGATAATGGCACTTGCCAATTATTCTTTTGTTATTAAATAAACATGAATTTTGTTCCAAGTTTTTCTTTAACACTTGGTTAGGAGTGTTAAGAGTTCTGTATCTCTTTGCTTATTTCTGACCTCATTTTCATAGACCTGCAGAGATTGTTCTTTACATGCAAAGTCTGAGATGGACAGAGACTGCGGTGCACTCCAGCCAGAAGTGCCAGTGCTCCACATGAGCCTAAGGCTCCTCTGGTTTCTCAGCACAATCTTTGGAGCAATCCCAAAGGACCATCCTCTTCCCCCAGTTCTCTTTCCTTTGCAGTTTGGCTTCTCTTCATGAGAGCCCTCACTGTAACCTCTGCTCCAGAGGATGCTGTTTAGTGGGTCTTCACTGGGATGAAGAATAGCCAAAATACTCCCTTCCTCTAATGGGATGTGAAATATTTACCCAGTAACAATCCCAGAGATGGCTCTTGGCCCCACACCAGTTTCTGTGAAGGGAGAAAACTCTGCCCTTGGTCTTCGTGAGGTGGAGTAATCTCCACGGGATCCCCAGCACAGGAGCAGAGTGGTTGTTCCTTGTCTCTGTTATGGGTTTCAGACAGATATGAACTGGCAGGAGAGTTAGTCCCTGTGCTAAGCTTGAAAGCTTTTGTGTTTTGTCTTATTATACATGTAATTAATAAAATCGTGGTAAGTGAAATATTTTTCTTTTAGATAGAGACTTCTTTCTTCTATACTGTATATCTCTTATGCATCTACAAAGAATTCAGATGCATGCCTGCAAATGTAAATCCACTAGTAACTACCTAATAAACAAACCCAAACTGTATCTCAGAAATTAACAGCTGATATGAACTAGCTGTAAAAAATAAGATTAGTAGCCCTGATTTTTAAAACTTTATTTTCCATTCTTGTTTGCTTTTAGGAGATGAAGATGAAGGAAGCAGGAAACTACCAGCAATGGGTGTGCTATGTTTGGTACTTTGCAGATCATAAACCACTGAAATAACCTGAAATGGGTTGCAGTAGGTGCTGATGGCTCAGCCAGTGGCCAGGTTGGACATGCAACATGAAGCAGAATTGGTTTGGAGGGTGCGTGAGGACGGCAGACGGATCTGCACGGCTGCAGTTCGTCCTCCTTCAGCCACTTTTTCCCTTACTGCTTCTGCCTGTGTGGGTGATGCGGCACTTAGGATTAAGTGATTGGCCTATCGGAGTCTTGCCTGTATAGGCAGCGCTCTGTTAGTCTAGGTTTGCACTTGTCTCTTGACACATCCAGTTAGTTCCTGTTTTCTATCTCTTTCCTATTCTCTTCATTCCCAGTTTTCATTCAGACCATTGCCTGGACTGATTCTCCGTAAGACATGTTGATTTGCTGTAAAGCTTTTAAGAACTCCATGTTGTGTCTGTGATGTGTCTATCCTTTATTAAGAGGTGTTGGTTTAGAGATGGTACAAAGCTGTAGATAATTTAAAATAAATTTAGAACAAACATTTGACACTAACATTTTCTCCTGAGTAAAATGTCAATGCGGAATTTCATTTTTGTTCTTCTTCCTACCCTTGTTACAGAGGCATTCAAGACTAAGGTAGACATAGTGTCAATGACGTGATTTCAGAAGAGAATTTGAACTTTCGACACCTTTCTCTTTAATAAAAGATTATTAAAACTACAACTTTGACAAAACATATTTTTGTGCATATCCTTAGAAAACTTTGAGAATCTATTGTGAAAGAACTGCCTATGTGGAAGTATTCATATGTTGTTTAACAACATGATAACAGTAACAATGTGCTGTGAGAGGGAAGCTTATGGGGTGTTCCTTTAAGACTCCATTAAAGTTAACTTTTTATTTTAGTTGATTAAAAATTCAGTGCGTAGAGACCAAAGTGCTTCCATAGCAGTTTGTACTAAGACTATATAATTCTGGCGCTCTCAGTCATTACAGCCAAGCAAAACATTGCCTAGAACAGCCAACTCACAGAACACCATTTAGTGTTCGTATGCACAAAGAATAAGTCTCTGTTTTTTTTTTTGTTTTGTTTTGTTTTGTTTTGTGCATGATTGATATATAGGAGAAGGAGTAAAATTCTGCAAAAATAGTGTTTGTTATAAGGTGCATGGGCAGCTGCTTGCAACGGATTTCTCCTTCTGGAATTGCTTAGCAAATGCCATTGGTGTAATGCACTGGTGTGATGTATGGGGATCGTGTACCCAGAGCCACCATGAGTTGGCATCAACTGGAAATGTGAGCAACAGTCTTGGTGAATTGTTCTGTGTCACCGGCTGTGTTTGCACACAAGAAACCTCTAAGAACAGAATAGATACAGACATACTAGGGATAGTAGTGGTATAACTATATTTGTTTAAGAGATCATGACCCTGATATCCTTAAATCTATGCAAACACTATCTTAGTAGGCCAAAAATGTATTTGGCAAATATAGGACTATTTCTAGGTATTGGAACTAAGCCAAATATAAGATGGGGAAGTGATACAAGAGAATTCATTCTGCTCTTGCTGGTGCTATTTCTGGTTTTGAGGAAGAATAACACACTCAGCTCTAAAGTCTTCTAAGAAAGGTTTTGTTATGGTTCCTTAATTTTCTAAAACTTCAAGAAAATGAATTAAAACAGACCTGAAGGGATTTTTCCCCCTGAATTTGATGATATATATATTTTTTTTAAGTCTTGGAGCTGAGATTGAATTTTTATGGCTGAGTAGTAAATCTTTGGAACAGGTTTTCCTGATAGAAATGACAACTCAGCTTTAATTATAGCATCTTCTAGGCAGTTATTATGTTACTGCAGGATCCTTAACAGATTTCCTTTTTTAAGGACTATATTAAAGAGTAGCAGGACTCTCCATAATTACAGCCTCTTCTTGGGAGGGGAACTGGGGGAAAGGGGGAAGCTGTCATTGAATGACTGTCTGGTTTCCTCTTGCACGGCTTACTCTTCCAGGAAAAAATGTTTTAAGAGTTGTGTGGAGTGTTTTAAATAAATACATTGAACATGAACCCTCTTCTTATACAACTCTTTCAGTAGTCATATGGAAGAAAGCAAGTACTGGCACATGGTTCTAAGAAAGCTTTAATATCTGCAGAATTATCTTGTCACAAATTTTGCAGGCTTCAGTTAAAGATGTGACTCTCTGAAGTACTAAGCTTTGTTTTACCACATTGCATACCTGTCGGTGATTTGCATCTGAAATTGTTTTCATCGCTTATCTTGTTCTTTGGCTGTCTATACATTTATTTCTTACCTTGCACTGAGAGTGTTGTGTCATCTGGTTACTTGCCCAGTTTTGAAGAGAGAAAACGTCATTAATTTAAGATTTAACTTCTGCACCTACAACTTCCATTTACTCAAGTAGCATTTTCTGACATAGAATCAGTCAGAAATGTATGCGTATATATGTCTTCTCTTCTTTCCATAGTTGCAGGTCAAAATATGGAAGTGGAGGAGGGTGAGAGTGATCTTCAGTCTTTTCCTATATACTGAGAAAATACCACGAATTTAACTATATGGGCTCAGCTACCTATTTTTCCTGTTTCGCATGCAAAGATTCCCCTCCTCTATCCAGCACTTTATGTGAGAATGTAAACCAGAACTTTGTGGGTGCCCAAAAAAGGAAATTTCAAGCTTGACAAATGCTTTGTTTGGATTAATAACGTCTCCAGTCATGTTTCTTCTATCCCAGGGGGCACAAACGTTACTTAAGTTAATAGCAGTATAATAACCTACTTAATATGCTATGGTAAAAATGCCTTCTGCTAGCTAACTTGTAACAAATTCTTGTTGTCATATTTCAGGCGTAATTTATTTTCTACGCAGGAATAAAGAGACTAGTATTTTGAAACTAATAGGACGTGTTTTTAAACAGTGTTTGGAAAGTAGATACAATTCTTAAAAATTACTTGTTTACATGTACATGGTTATTGGAAAGAATAGACTACATTGTTGATCCACTAATATCAGTTTCTACTGTATAAGGCACTGACAGAGCTTATTCATTGACTCACAGCACAACAAAACGTCCCACAGTGCTGCATGAAAACCTGACAAATTGGGCTACTTTGTTGCTTAATGGTATGTTGCATCAATATGATGTGTGCTTCCTACATAGCTCACATTGGCTAAGATCTAAGATTTTTTTTATTTCTTTCTTTTTTTCCCCCCTTTTTTTTTTTTTCTTTTTTTTTTCTTTTTAAGCAGCTCACAGAGCACCCAGGGGCTTCATACAGCTTGGAAGTTAGGAAAGACTTGTTGCTTGCAAGCTTCACGAGCAGCCTGTGGTGAGGTGGGCGAATGGGGGAGCTGCTGGTCCTGAGGAGCTGCTGAGGGTTGTGGGATGATGGAGTGAGGATGAGGCTGATGGGGAGCCAGCCGCTGCCCCCAGCCCTGTGCTCTCATGCTGTTTCACCTTGTGATTGAAGAGACTTAGTGTTTCAGTAATCCAACCCCAAACTCTAAGCAACCTATGCTAATGTTTTTTGTTTTCATTTTGAAAAACCTAAAAGGTAGATATTCATGGCATTGATGACTAGCCTCACATCTCAGCAAAGTCAGAGAGAGTGCTTTTAAAAACGAAACAAAATCAAAAAAATCAAAAAAAAATCAAAGAAAAAGCTTTTTGAGAATTCCTTATGTGGGCTATGATAAGTGGAAAGCGGGCATGGGGTATTTTAAGTGTTAGAACACCAAAGAAGGAAGGGTCAACATGTTTTGGACAGATTTTAAGATATTTAAGCATCCTTTTATATCTAGACTCAGGATATATTTTGAAAATACCAACAGACAACTGATTGCTCTTCAAATATTCCTGAAAAAATGCGACTGATTAGATTTTTTTCTGGGAATTTCAAGTACTTGAGAAAGCAGTAACATGGAGTAAGTAATGAGACAAGTATAAATTGTCCTCTTTCTATTAGCAATAGATTTGGTTTGAAACAGTGAGCTTCTTTCCTGGCAATAGCACATACTGGTTGGGACATGGCTGCTGTCTCAGTGTCACTTGCTCCTTCATATCCAAAGGGACCTTTGCTGGGCCTTCCCTGCGAGAAGTGTGGGAGAGGACAATGTTCCCATCTTCTGAAACCCAGCTCTTGTTGGCCTGTTGCCATAGAGAGAGCCTTAGGAAAAACCTGGATTCGTGATGTCCTTGTATTGCTTAGCGATTGTATTATTTTGAGATTATGGGAAGTGTGACTATCTGCTTAGACTTCTGCTTCACAAATGAAGCTGCTGATTCCAAGAGCATCCGGCTCATGCTAAGAGTGCTCAGGTGGGATGAATAGTGAATATGCTGTATTCTCAGTGGGGTTTAACACTTGCCAGTATTAATTATAAAGTTGAAAATATCATTCATGTTGTCGGTCAGAACTCAATTTTAGATCACAGTTATCCTGAGTCTTGGAGAATTAAAAACCATATATGTAATATGAGAAGCATTATTATCAGCTTTTTAGTATATTCTTATATAAACTCCTTTTTAGTATATTCTTTTAGTATATTCTCTAAAAAGTTATCTCTTGCTAAGAAAAAACTCATGCAGTACTCCCTGGAGTCAAGAGACTACTTTTGGGGCTCAGTACAACTGAGCGTCACATATGACTCTTCACTTTCTGCCTTCCTCATTCATCCTCACTCCAGTCGCATGGTTAAATCCCCACTCATGTTCTTGCTTCACTTCAGTTTCTGAGCAATGTTATCTCAGTGTGACCTGCTGCGTCTGAGCACTGCTAATCTGCTGGGTGTTATTCTCCTGTCTGTCAAGTTCCTTCTTGAGAGCTGAAGTCTTCCCACTCACTTAGAGCTCCCACTGTGTTGATAAAATAAAACACAGAATATTATCAATATTGTGGCAAGGCTTGCTATATCACACTTAATCAGTTCCTTTCTGTATGCTCTATAAGGAACCACGAACAAATACTTCTTTAATGTGGGACTCTTGGAGGGAAAAAAAAATGGAAATAGCTTGCTAAAATGTTTTATTGCATTGCACAATTATCATCTCGGAAAATCAGGAATTTTCCTTTTAAGCTTTTTTCCTAAGTAACTACCAGTACTTAGCTCTTGCAGTGTTGCATGGCTTGTGTTTATTCTAGCTTTGAAATAGTACGGTCCTACATGTTGGGAATGTAGTACACTATCTGCGTGGGGTATTGAAGAATACAATTTTATATTCAGTGCAGAGATCACGTTGTAAGTGTAGTTGTGATGCTTTCCTATCATTTATACTGCTTTCCTGTTCATTGGAAGTTGTTTGCAAAATTACCCTGAATGGAATTCTTTTTTCTTGTGTCCAAGTACTCTGAATTTTGGCACCATTCCTGAGTAAAGGGCAGGCAGGGAAATCAGGTAGGCTTTGCCTAGCCATTTTCAAAGGAAAGCATCTAGCAACTGGGGTTTCAAATAATGTAGCCTGAAGTCAGAAATTATTTATTTGGAGAGGCAATAAAGAACATGGTTATCTGTAGCAGGCAAGAGCCCAGGAGGGGTTCTTTTTAGGTATATGCATATTGGTGAAAGAAAGTAACGGGTGGTATTCTATGCAGTGTTATTTCCTAAATAATGATTATAAGCAGTTAGTAATAAGAGACTTAGGCCATTTTTTCAATAAGAGATGATATTCATTGTTAATCATTCCTTTTTTCTGGCTAATTAGAAACTATAATAGCTAGAAAATATGCACTGTTTAATCCAATTTAAGTTTGCACCATGCTTGGAGATAAACATGTATTCCTGACATTCCTGGCATTTACTGTACAGTTCTTTAAGTGGGGGGTTGATTTACAATGAAGAAACGTGCTAAAACAAGCCAGCATCTGCTTGACGTTTGGCAAGGGAATGTAGCAGGAGCCCTCCCTGAAACGTACGCCCCGCATGTGGGTTACGGTGCACGGCTTCACCTGCGGAGGTGGGGCATTCCCGCGCGGCCCCGCGTGCAGCCTGCACATGCCTGAGCTTTGCACCGTCCCCAAAAGAGCATCTGGTCCTCGCTGCTGGTTGAGGCGTGGAGAGGAGTCGTCTGTTCTACCCGCACGCACATTTACATTCCACGGGTCGGGTAAATTATCCCTGTGACCACCCAATGCTTTTTGTTTAAAAGGGATCGAGCTGGCAGTGCTGCTCTCCAAACCCAGCTGCGCTGCTCGCAGCAGCTCCGAGCCTCCGTGCCGGGGAGCGGGCTGGGGAGGATCGTCGGGAGCTGCTGCCGGAGCAGGTACATCCCTGCCCTGCCACAATGTCCAAGCCCTCCCGCTTGGCGAGACCGCTATCCGCTAATCCGGCCCCGAAATCGCCCTCGTCCAGGAGAGAAGACTTTAACAGCCGACCTAGGAAAATTAGTTTAGGAGAAAAGATTTTAAGGGCTGGCAGTGAAGGAAACCTGGTTAAACAGCATCAGCGAGAGCAGGTGGAAATCACGGAACTGCTTGTGCCACGGAGGGCTCCTTTTCTGAAAGGTAACCTTTTATGGCATGCTATAAAGTAAATAATTAGATGAATTTTCAATTACTGACTTTTTAACAACCCCCAAACATCAGTTGTCTTATAATAATGTGTATGTGTGTATGTTTGTGCGTGTATCTTTATGTTATTTCTAAATCACAGGTTCAAGTATACAGAATATGTGTGTCTAAGAAGGACTCAAAGCATTGATTTCTGTGGTTTGTTTTTGGCTCGGTGCTGTATACAAACTGAAAATGTTTGTCTATGAGAGCAGTAAATCACTGATTACCTATTATGGTCTGAATGTGACCCCATATCACGAGGCTTTATCTGAAATGATAATTTAAAAAACCTAGCACGTGTCAGAAGTGTCAGCAAGATTAAATGATGCGAGAAAATATACGTTAGTGCAGTCCCGAATATCTCAGTCAATGCTCTGAGTAAAGCTCCTGTTCATAGGACCTAATAAGGCAGCTGTGAGTTGATTTTCTTGTACCAAAACTAAACAGATAAGTGTATTTCAAAAGGCTTACATGCTTTTACAATGCAAACAAATGGGGAGGATAATATAAGATTACAGTTTACTTTCCTTATCTGGTAAGCAATGAGCTGCAGAAACATTTCCATGGGCTCTTTTTAACTTAGTTTTCATGTCATTACTCCCCAGAACTGCATTTTAAAGTAGCCATTTAAACTGCACAGCAAAAATTGAGTGAATTTCCATTGTAGAGAAAAGGAGCAGTATTCTAATTGAACTTTCAATAGATTTTATCTTTAAATATGAATAAGTAGAATATTTTCAATCCATGCTACAAAATACTGCCCTTTCTACCCTAAATCCTCAGGAAAAAAAAAAAGAGTAAATCATAACACTTGGTAACTTGAAACTCTATTTTTATTTCACACATATGGCATCCAAGGTTACAATTCTTGTGCTTTGCTGAATAAGGTTTAAAAAATATTTCCTGCAGTATGACTTTCATTATTTCACAAAGAAGGAAGAAGTGATGACACCTAATCTTACGCAGTGAGATGGATGACCTGTTTGTTTCTATAAAGGAAACTGGGTCTGAGGCACTTTATTAAAGGCAGAAGAGAGCAAATAGAAAAACTGGAAGTGGGAGGGCTTCAACTTCTGCTCTTACTCTGAAACCACCATGCATATTTAGTTGTGTAATCTGGAAACTTATTTTTGGTCTTGTGATGTGTGCAAGAAATTAAAACTTAAATCTAAAAGAAGGAGATACACGACTTCTTTCTGCCCTGGTAACCAAATATTTATTGATGCTATAGTAAATTGTGTTTTCCAGTAGAGTTTTGTAAAGTTTGAAAACTCCACCATATGTCCCCAGTAATAGTAGGATTATGGTTTTCACCCAATTAGAGCCTTTTAAACAGTATTTGTCCCCTTTGTGTTCTCTTTTTTATTTGGCACCTTGAGAAAAGGAAGTTATATGAAATTTACAGAATAGCAAGTATGTCCTTTTAACGCTTGTGATTTTTATGGGCCTCTTGGGACCTGTTTTTATCCATTTTATTTAGATGCTTTTGGGCTACATAATGCTTTCTATCTTATAATAACAATGGCAACCCTCACTGCTTAGGATTTTAGGTGAGGTTTTTCTTTCAGAAAAACCTTGCGGTTATCAGTAATGCTGAAACTTGGCATGTGCTTTTAGTATTTACAGCATTATGCTTACTGTTTTCTGGAGCATGCATTAATCCCCGTTATGTGCTCGCTTGCTGCATTTTGATGATTTGTGTACATTAGGCAAGATGTTACTCTCAGCTTTCTTCGACAGGAGACATTGCAGAACAAATATTGATACTTCTGAAAGAATATATTTATTAATAAGGGAGATGGAAATGTCGAGTGTTCTGCTTCTCTGAAGAGGAGCGCACGTGTTGGCAGAAGTGACCTGGAAGAAGCTGTTTTGGCAGAAGCAGGTGCATGGCTGGATGGAGCCAGGCGGAGTGGAAGGTGAACGGTGCGTAGGGCAGTGCCCCGAGTTGTGCAGGACTTCGTGAGCAGCAGCCAAAGGGCCCGTCCTGCCTTTCAGGTGCAGGAAGGGATGGAAGATGGATGAGGCACCAGGGCAGGTGCCTGCTGAGTAAGACTGCTGAAATGAGGAACATAGTGAGGGAAGGGTAAGAGTTAAAATGGGAAGAGTCCTGGGATTTGGAGGAGGAAGCATGGCCAGGGAGGGCAGGGTTATTTGACAGATTATATGAGAGGTGGGATGGAAAGAGATGGGAGTTGATAAGCAGGAGCACAGTTCTGGACAGTCTGGTGTGGAAGTGGGGGCTCTGTTCAACTGATTTTCATCTCAAATAGTCAAGGAAGTCTGTGATAATGTGTGCGTTACGCCATCTGATACTGGTAGAAGACAACACCCTGTGCTGCAGGTGGTGGTTGGCACTGTAACAACACTGTGCTCTGCTAAAAGCTTCAGCTACACTGGTTACCTTGGCCAGTGTCCAGGAACAAAATCTGGCATTTCCAGTTTCTTTGAAATTAAAAAAAAAAAAAAAAAAAAAGGAAGATAACGTGTATTCACGCATGTTCATGCGTATCCTGTTGTCAACAGGAGGCCCTTCAGGAAAGTCAAGTGCTCAAAAGTTGGGAAGTACAAAATTCCGGGTTTCACTGGATGGTAAAGCAGGATAATTTGTTTTAATTACAATGTCTACTGTTGTTTTTTTCCATAGGACCCCTGCCTTGTGTTGTGGCTCGGCTGAGTTGTGCCTTACCTGTGAATTGTGTTGAATAGGCCATGAGGCACTGGAAGGGCAGAGGGAAAAGAAGACCATATCATTAAAGGCATTAAAGGCTGGACTGGGTTTCTCTCTGCCTCAGCCACCGAGATGTGTGATATTGGACTTGCTGCCTTAACTTTTGAGGTGAACACTAGCTGTGTGGGTTGGGCTTCTGTTTTCTCTTCTGGGTATGCAGCTCTGACATCCCAGGTCTGATCTGCAGTGCTGAGCACTCATCAGAATACCCGAAGTCAGTGCTGGCTGTGTTTTTTATTTTTGCCTAAAGGCAATATTAGGGACTCAAGAAGGTCAGCTTTATTTAACTGTTGCTCTTTACCTGAATTTATTGAACAACTGAACAACTTTGATTATAGTTTCTATGATGTTAACCTCTCATCTCACTGAAAAAAAGAGGGAGAGATAGAAGACCACCGTTATTTCATAAGGACTGTTGTGAGGAGAGCATTTTGGAGATATTTAACTACTTTAATACAGTAGGGAAGTTTCCTGAGGCTGTGTGTGAATGTGGCAGTTGAAGTAGGGTGGCAGAGATCATCGTGATTTTGCCATTTCCCGTCTGGGAAGTGGTTTATCTTTGCAAACTTCATGTTGTTGTAGGCATGGTAGGAAGGTATGATGTGTCAGGCGATGAAGGATTGCAATACAGCTGTTCTCTTTGCTGTGTGAGAGCCCAAGGCAGCTGTAATGTCACCTATGTCATTGCCCTGTGGCCAATGCAAAGGGCCAAGGCACACGGCTTGAACGTGAGGCGCTAACTGCTACTAGAGGCCCTCCCTTCCCAGAGACAGCGGTGGTGGTTGCCCTTCCCTCCTTTGGCTTTCCCTTTACTGAAAGAAATAATTCTAGCTTTTTCTCAAGTTTTTGGCTTGATCCTTTTCTTTTTGACTCTGCACTGTTCTGAGGGTGGCAAAGCCCAATTTTGCTTGCAAATCCTAAACTTTACTCTTAAAACCGGTCACAGTGAGCAGCATTAATGAACTGTCTGCAGCTGGGGGTCCAAGCAACCCATTCCACCACTTTAGAGAAGAAAAGAACATAGGTAAATGTTTCATTTATCATTCTCTTTTCAAGACTGAATCAATTAAAGTGCAGTTTTTTTCACCTCTGAGATGTCAGATGCACAATTCAGGTAGACAAGCTTTATGAATGTCTGTCATCCATGTTTTCCTCCTAGAAGAGCTGAGAGTGTACTAATGAATCTCCTTTCAATTCCTTTCTTTGTCCTGTTTTATTCAGGCTCCACAGTAAACTTTTTTTTTTAGTTGTCTTCCCATCACTTCACTTTGCTGTATTTTCTCTCTATTTTTTCCATTGCACTTTCCCTTCTTGTTTTTCTCTACACTCTGCTTTGCAGACCATGATGGTCATTGAAATGCAGCCCCAATAACTTCAGAGTAAAACTCTTGGCGTCTCATATTCAGTTGGATTCAAAACTAAATAAAATCGGTTTGTCCCTGTTATTAGATATGGACTAAAGGAATTTAGGGGTATAGTGGAATTCATATATAATACTCTTCATCCAAAACAAGAATAATAGCTTCATAAAAATCAAATATGTTTTTTCCATTTTATTTTCATGGCAAATTTCAATATAAAAATGACTATATAATACATGTGTTCGCTACTAATTAGCCATGATTTAATATTTCTTTATTTAAATATCATAACAAGCTTTGAGATAAAGTTAGAAAATTACTATTTCTGATATTCAAGTAATTCCTTTGGAAGTTTTTAGGCCTAGGACTTCATCTGTCAAGACCTTACATTTCACAGCATTTCCTGACAGAGATGTACCTGCAAATACAGAACACATGTAAGATTATAGGTTAGCTTTCCAAAGATGTTCATTGTCAGAAGAACAAAGCAAGGAATGTTCGTATTTGCCTACAGAAGTTTTCTTCCCTCTGCATCTATTTATATTCATGAACACAGTAAGTGCAGCTCTTGTTAAGTACTGGATATACAAATATGCATTATCCCACAAAATGCTAGCTATCTCTTTTTTATTGCCATTATATACATTTCTACTTGTGAAATGTGTAGTTTATACAGAATCTTTTAAAAAGTCAGATATTGTACAGCCCCTTGTGTGTTAGTCTAAAAAACTGTGTGTAAACTAGGTTAGTATCATATATATGCTCAAAATTTCAAGTTTAAAACACATATAGCTTTACAAATTAATGAAGTAATATATTTTTTTTAAAAAAATGTGAACTTTAGAAATAAACATCATTTGATATCAAAATACAAAAGAAATCTAGAAATTTTCAGGATGGAAAAGAACATTATTAAAATAATTCTTGGGATTTAAAAATGTACTATAGAAACAATGATCAGCTATGAGAATGCACCTTCTTTCAGCAAACTTGCACATTTATTTATATAGTCACTGATGCAAGACTTCACCTGGAGGATGAATGAGGCTAAATAACGTGTTTCCTTCCAAATGCAATTATGCAGTCTATAAACTAGAGTTATGAATATTGAAAAATGAACGTGTAGACATTTGTTTTGGTGAGGAATGATAGGACAAATTCTGTTCTTATTTGCTGAGAGATCATGACTCAGAACCACACATAAAATGCACCTTAGCCTATTCTTTAGTTGTGATTTCTTGCAAAAAAAAATGATCATATGAAACACACTGGTAGTCCTTCCCTTACCACTGACCTTTTTACACATAGACTGAATTCATGCAATTCTGATGGAGAAGCAAATGTCTCAAAAATACCTCATTTCTGAGATATAATGTACATATCGTATGTTCTGTAATATGCTCTATGTTGTATGTGTGAAATACTACATTTCTTTAATTTTCTATAATTTTCTGAAAATTGATGGCCTACTGTCATGTGGAAGGAAAAGCTGCTGTGCAAGCCCAACTCTTCTCTGGCATCAGAGAATTTACATGTGGGTGAGAGCTGATGAATGTCATCTATCAGGGAAAAACTAGAGTTGTAGCTCACTATTCAGAGTTCACTGGAGAGCCAAATTCATATACATGAATTTAAAATTTATGTGAAAATTATATTAATTCTGATGTAAACTTTCAGGAGGTGAATTCATGTTCCAGCCTAGCTATAATTCATTTAACAAAGTTAGGTAGTGAGTCTTTAAAAGAAAAAAAAACTTTAAAAGAAAAAAAAACAGGTTACAGTAGTTCTTTTCAGTGGCAAAAGTATATCCCCTTTGAAATCTCTTCCTCTGAGACTTGACAAATTGGAAAAGAGTGTGTCATACATCCTCTTGGGAAGCTCAAGGTCTTCCATTTCTTATTCTACAGGGCTATCCATCTAACAATGTTGGATAAAAACAAACAAACAAGTAAAAATCACCCTTCAACAACTCCAGAGAGATTAAGATTAAGAAAGGCTATGATTTGGGAAGGAAATATTTAGAATTTTTTTAAAGATTGGTTTTTCTTTAAATTAAGTCTCTTTAGAACAGTCAGATTATGAAGGTTGGAATATACCATTAGGGAGATGAAGAGGTGACTAGGATTATAGCTACTTATAAAATACCTGATTAATATATTTCTGTTCTATATTGTAGTTTGTTGATGGCACTTTGGCATATATAGGTTGCATATATTTATTTTACTCAGAGTCCACAACTTTTTGCATATACCCCAAATTTATAGGGATTTCAGAGTGCAGTAGAACACTTTAAGTGCCATGGCTAAATTTGTTCCATAGTATTTCAGTATTGGCTTTCAGTAAATGCCAATCCAACAAATCAAACAATATCCTTTAAATCTGGATTAATATTGCATATTTAGATCAGAAGTCTGAGAAATGTTAATCTGAACTATTAAAACCCCCTCAAGGCTGGTTGCTTTCTGCAAAAAAGTTTTTTCCTCTCCAGAACTGACCCTATAACTCTAACATTTATAACTTTGTCTGTGTTCTGTTCTCAAACAGAGTTTGTTGGAGAGCCAGAGCTTTGGACTGAAACAGTAATTTTTACGTTTATGCTCTTATGTTATGTTGTGGATATTCTACTAGGTAGATTACTCTTTAGATGTTACTTGTGAGTTCATCTCTAGTAAGTTAATTTGTGTAGCACCAAGAAGATGGAAAGTTCTTGGAGCTGAGAGGTTCTTGCTTAAAAGTGAAAAGGTATTGACATATGTGATAAAATGAAATAAAAACATCCATGTATTTCATATCCTTTGCACTTGACATGTTTGTCTGGCTGTTTTCAGTTTTGGTAGATGTAATATTCTTCTATAAGAAGGAAGGAAGGAAAGTCAACACCTTTGAAGAGTTGTTACTCTTCCCAGCTAATGAAGTGACCAAATTGATAGAACTACTTTTTTTTTTCTCGGATGATCTTTCCCAGCAGTTATATTCTGGGAATCCTGGAGGATTATGGAAAAAGGACTTTGGTATCAGCAGTAATATGGTTGCCTTAGTGAAACAGAACGAAATTTCCACATCACTGAGCTCCTGGAGAGTCTCGGTGCTTCCTTCTGGGGTCTTCCAGGTTAGTCTGCAGTTCCTTTGAAGTGTAATAGTTTCAGAACCAGATGTGGTGCTCCATTGCTAGGTGGAATGGGACGATTGTTTTATATATGTTACAGATAAATAACTCGTACAAAAACTGTGCTCGAACAGGATGTGCAATAGCATGGTAGTGTTTTCAGCTTGTGACTACCTCCTAGATTCGTTTTTGCTGTTATCTCCTTTTAAATGTGCTAGGTATTTAAAAGGACTTTGTTGTTGGTGGTGGTGGGGGTGGTGCTTCTTCTTTTTTCCCACTTTGAAAGATGCACACATTTCTTCTAACAGATCCTAAATGATCTTAATTCCTAAATCCTCTTTCTTGTGTTTTAGGATAGGCACAATATTTGCCTTTCTCCAGCCTTCCAATATTTCAGCAATCCTGAATGAATTGAGATAAGCATTAAAAGCACAGAAATTTCATTGATTCGTTCTTAGAGTGCCTTACAATGAGATTCATGAGAACAGCAAATTTGGAAGAAGCTGATTTATTTAAATACTGCCTGTCTTATTCCTCCTCTATTTAGATATTGTCTCTGGTATTAATTTTGAAAGAGGTGATCACAGTGACTCTTTTACTGAAGCCTACTATGAGAAAGGCATTCAAGTCTTTCTACCTATGTGATATGTTTAAAACTGTCTATCCCCACTAAATAAAAGATTAGCCTCTCTTCAGCCTTCCTCTAACCACTGAAGTATCTATATCATTAGCAGTCACCCAGGATTGCTGGTCCTTTAAACAGAGTGAGAGGACTCAAATCATGATTTCGTGCTTTACTCCACCTGTGAAAAAAATAGAACAGTTATTAATGCAGCTTAGGAAAAAAAAAAGGAGAGAGGAAAAGAGGCAAAGCTGAAAAATCAAAACATCTGGATTCACAGACTCCACAGCCTCTCTGGGCAGCCTGTTCCAGGGCTCTGTCACCCTCCCTGTCAGGAAATTTTTCCTTAAGTTCCTGTGGAACTTTTGGTGCTTCAGTTTCTGGCCATTTCCTCTAGTTCTGTCAGTGGCCACTACTGAAAAGAGGCCAGCCCCAACAGCTAGCCGGTTGGACATATCTAGAGTAATAATATAGATACTTAAGAACACAAAGCATCATACTGTTGCTGGGGAATGCGTGTTTTATGATAGCCATCTCCTAACATAAGTTGTGGTTGGGTCATGGTTAAGATAATATTTATCTCGAGCCTGATGCTCTGAGTTTGCAAAGAGGCTGATGTCTTTGTGATATGCCAGATATACCAGAAGCTGCCTGGGCTGTGAAAACTTCAGGACAAGACCTCCTCAGCCTGCTGTCTTCTCAAATTCAGATTCATCTGCAATATCTAGAAGTCATATAGACCTGATTGGTTTGTGTATATTGAAATCAGTCTTTATAAGCATTCTTGTGGGAAGACATGAAAAGGAGTTTCTGACAGAGGCAGTGAGTCTGTGAGATGCATGGCAGGGCATGGTTAACATGAATGTTTCAGAAAGAGCTTTTCTAACTAGTTTTATCATTAAAGCATCCTTGCAAAGCCTGACCTGGTAGCTAGGAACTAGGGTGAATTTCGTCTTCTTTTGAGGTTGCAGATTTATCTTTTGGAGACATTGTCCTGCCCAGCAGGTGGCTGCCAGTGTCCAAGCATAATCAGATCTTGTCTCTCCTTCCAGTGTCATGTCCCCCACTGGCACTCAGCCTTATCCAGGCACAAAAATTGACTCTGGATTCATTACTCACATTTTTTAATTAGGCAATACGGTAAGTAATAGCACTGATATGGATGATCAAACACCATCTTAAGGGGTTATAATTGATCCAACAGTTTGAAACCAAAGTCTAGACTTTCCCAAAACCACTTTAAATACAGTAAGTAACGTACTATCCTGCTGATGATAGTTTTGTAACGCAGACTTGCACTGAAGCAAGGAATGCACGGCAAGTAACTTCAGCCACATGCTGTATTTTCCAGGCGGTGTTTAAAATGGGCATTTGGTTTATGTGCTAGCTCTGTAACTCCATGTTACACTTGGATATTTTCCAGCCTGCGTGTCTGTCTCTGCAGTATGCCTTCTGTGGCTGACCGCAAGTACAGCGCTCCTAATTAACTGAGGCTCCGCCGTCGTCACTCCCATCTTTGCATTTCCTATTGTAAAGATATGAGCAGTTACTCGATGCAGTTTAGCTCTTCATGATGACTTACCTCTTCTGTTACCGTTTTGTTATGGTATTATCACATCACTGCCCTCAGACCCCGTGGGGCTGCATTGCTCAGGGCTCAGCAGCAGGTTGTCGCCCAGTGTCAGACCGGAGTCTCGGTGCAAGGACAGGCTGTAGCTTCTGGGGAAGTCAGACTAGTGACTCAGAAAGACTTCTGCACAACAACACAAGTCCTTGAGGAAGAGGGAAGTCACTTTAATGGTACTGCTTCAAATGACGGTTCACTTGAGTCAGTGTCTCTCAAGGAGCTGGTGACACTGAGGTCCCCATATCAGATTGGAGATAGCTGGTCAGGCAGTGGTTTTATGTAGAAAGGCAGCATAACTAGAACTTGCTGATGACTAATCATGCAAAATGCACAGTTTAAAAGGCAAAGAGATGCTCTGTGCAGTACTTAAAATATGGCAGAGAAGAAATCCCTCTCCCAGGCACTTGCAACATGTAAACAGCATTGGTTTTGTATAACCACTGAATGAAGATGATTTCAAGCTAAGCTGCTTATTAATTTATGTGCATTTCTGAACAATTTACATGAGTTTTAAGGCATGACTCAAGCTGATTCTTGAGTTATGAGAACAAGACAGTCAAACAAGTAGAAGCTGCTCACTCTCCCTATTCATTCTGCTCCAGAAGGCTTCTATTATGCTAATCTCCCATGTAACACAAGGGAGGCAGGAGAATACTACTGAAATTGTTCTGGAAATGGATTCTCAGGTATTTAAAGTATTATTTGTCATTATAATTTTAAACTATCTGAAAGATAAATACAAAACGATTACTATTTTGTCCTTAGAAGTGTGCAAAATTGTTGCATACCTAATCAAGGAATTAAATTAACACCTGCTCATCATATGTAGTTAAATCTGGAACAATGACACAGTAATTTCATCTGAAAAAAAAAAAAGATATTTTCCTGTTACTTGAGGAAAAATATTAAATGAACTTTACTCCATTTTATTTATTAATATGTCCTCAATTTAATCCTCATATAAATTCAATAGAAATGTAAGCAATATTTATGCCAGCTAAGGAAACTATACATCATTTAGAAACTGTACATCAGCAGTTCAGAGGCTCGTCAATCATACAGATGCTTCTGTGTGAAAGACATCTGTGTCCAAATGCAATACTGCCCTAATATAGTCAAAATCAGAGCAAAGAAAACTTTCATAAATATTTTGTTTGTTTGTTCTCTACACTCTTATAAGTTTGTCTTCAGTAAAATATTGTAACGTTTTTGAAGAGTCATGATAATTACTCCACTGATGTGTTTGTCTGAACAGCTGGTAATGTTAGAGAATGTCAATTTAAGAAAGAGTTGTACGGGGTATCAGGCCAGTTATCTGCTGCTAGTTTCAATACTGGTTGTAGAAGACAAAATGATCCCTTTGCGCCTGACTGGCAAGTCATTTTAACATAGTGTAAATTAAAATTTTCAGTGGTGCTCCTCGGTGCATGCTCTTCTCACAGCAAGTGTTGAACTTGTTGTGAACTATGGGATCGCTGTTAGGTGCTGTCTGACTGCCCAGTAGGTTGTGGAGATCCTGTCTGAAATCATCTGGAAGGTTTATTTAGCAATATCCTTCGGTTGCAGCATTTGCAGTCATTGGCAGTCGTCTCAATCTCTCCTTTTGCTGAAATGCTAAATCTGTTCTGTGCATCCAGAGATAAAAATAGTGTCCTTTAATATTCATTCTTATCCTACTCAAAATGTGCTCAATGTTGCATAAAACAGTAAATTTTCAAGAAATTAATAAAGACTGTATTTTTCATTAAGGTGATAGAGGCTGAAAAGCTAGTAGATCGTCTCTTTTCAAAAGACAAAGGTTTGCTCCAACGCAAAAGCTTTGCTGAGAAAAGTATGGGAAGGTCCATGGCGCTTCCCTAGCACATGATATTTGATGGAATATCCATCAAAGTTGGCTTGCAAAGATTCAAAAAGGTAAACTAAAATAGTAGTTTAATAATCATTTCTCTGTGTTCATCTCAGTAGCTCTTTTCAAAAAAATGTGGAGAAAAGATGCAGGAGGTTAATATCAAATGGTGAGTTATAACTAAAGAGTCAGTGGGAATTTGTGAATTTATTTAGTTTCATCCTTTTCCTGTCTGTAAGTGCAAGTCTTATTACAGATGACAGTGTAGACATTTTTACAAGCCTTTGATGAAAATTGTGGCAGCGTGTAGCAGGTGCAGCCTTAATTCTCACTCTTAAAAACCATGTATTTAAGCATGCAGGCCTAGCACCCATTGGCCTTTAATCTTTTTCAAAAAGTTGTATCATTACATTGGATTAAGCCATATCTATAGCAGCTGGAGCTGTTCTGTGCTGTGCTACAGAATATAACAACTGAGATTTTTATATCTTATATACTGTCTATATTTACTACATATAATAATTCCAATAAAATGTAATCAGTCAAGCAAAATCCTATCAAGTTACTTGTTTGAAAGTAAAATTCCCAAATTTACCGGTCGTTTTAAAATGATGTTGATAGGCTGAGTAACTGATGAGCTCGAGTGTTCAGTAGCTTTGCAGACAGTGTTCTGGAGAGATATGAAAGTAAGTTTGCTGAAGTGTCCTTATCTCTTCAGGAGGCATATCATATCTCATTGCAATAAGGAAATGCAAGCAGCTGATGGAACTAGATATTCTTGCATCATTAAAGAAGCTAATATATGAGATGAAAGGGCAGGACTTTTTAAATAGAGTTTCTTAACCCTCTAAAGAGATTTGAACTTGCTTAGAGGGCAATAAAAGCAGGTTCAGATCTACTTACAGTTTGGATCTTCTTCCATGCAGATTTTTTGCTGTGGTTGCAATGATGAGGTGATGCAGTATGCAAATATTGACACAAATACCTTTTTAGTTTGCAGTGTTTTTCTAAAGGACATGCTCAACCATGTAAAACTTGTTGCTACTACTTCAGCTCTAATTTTCTAAATAATCAGAAAAATAAATACTCCCTTCTTCCAACAGTTACAAGAAGTATCTAAGCTCTGGACTCGATATGCAAAGAGAATGGGATTTAAGTTTGCCATAATTCTTAATGTGTGGGGGACAAGGAGCTGTGCGAAGGAGGAGAATAGAGACTTGCAGATAATTTAAGCAGTTACTCAAATATTGACTCACCAAGCATGTTTTTGGACTCAGTACATTTTTGGAGTCTGTAGCCTTTGATCTCCAGCAAACAACAGGAGTATCATTCCTCTTGTTGTATTAACAAGTCATCTGACCTTTTCCTTCAACTTCATCTGCCTCTTTGAGTTTGGGTGGCTTTTATTTTCTTCAGCGGGCAGTGGGAGTCTGCATGTGGTTAGCACCGTTTCAGTTCCCTTGCAAGGGCAGGCGCTGGGGTGCGTGTTTTTGGGGGTGAGCCGAAGGCTGCCCCCCACCCCAGCCATGCTGGCTGAGAGGCAGAGGGCTGAAAGCCTCATTTCTGCATCACCTGCCCTGGCTGGCCATGAGTTTTGTTTGCATCCTCAGCCCTTATTGCTGCAGATTCTGTGACTGCCCACGACCAGGACAGGAATACATTGGACATGACTGTGTAGCAGGGGGTCTGCTCCGTGATAGTAAATAGCATTGACCAGCAAAGTATCAGCATGTTCACAGTGTAACAGTAATGCAGCTCTTATGCCGAGGGTGTATTTGCTGTCTCTCACATTAGTTTTAAAGTTGAAGCTTGCTTAATCTAATGGTAGGGCCTGTATATTATGAAAATTTTTCTCAATGCAGTGATGTGAGTATTGGCTTTAGAGGTACTATTCGTCTTTTAAATATGTTTGGCTCCACAGTAAACTTTTAAAACTCTTTCTGTCTTGTACATTTGTAAAGAAATGTGTCCACTTATTAAAGCCAGATGTAGCATTTGTTAAAGAAATTGTATCCTGTGAGGCATCTTGGAGGATATTCCTTCTATTTCTTAAAAATTGCCTGAGCTAAAAAACATGGGTATTCTGTCTCCCTAGCTTGTAATACTGGTTTAAAAATATATGGATATTTTGGAGGAATGTATGCCTCCCTACTGTTCTTAAAGTGTGGGTTTTGGTGCAAAATACCTTAGAATCATTGTACCTGGACAATCCAACACAATGAGTCTATAGAGTATTCTCATGCTTTTTGAAAGCCTTCCCCTTATAAATGTCTACTCCTTGTGGAGTTGTCCCCCTCCCCGCCAGTTCTTCTCTGATAGATATAACTCTTGCTATCCTTTTATCTCATGTGCCTCTTTAAATGAAACTCCACTTCTTTTTAAGGTCTGTAGAACATCATTGTAAATATAAGACTTTGCAATGAGCAACTTGAGAGTAGAGTTTTGCCTTGGAAGATGATGGACATTGCATTTCATTGCAATGAAAGAAGAGTCAGGTAAGCCACATAAATACATTGGGTGTCTGGATATAGTTTGTGGGTTTCCTGTGGCATCTTCTTCCTAACATAAAATAGTAATTTGGGGACCTGAAATGAGCAGTATATTTCTTTTCAGAATTGGTCCTTGAATTGGAACAGAGCACTAGGGCAGACTGCTTCCTTTTCATCTTAGTTGGTTTTATCCCGTCTCCCTCACAGCTTGAATGAAAATGAGGAGTGGGAATGACCTGGGATTTCCTGTAGGAATATCTATTGTTGCTCTTAATATGCACGTGAAGGAGAAAAGTATCAAGACTACCATAAAACTTGAAGCTGAGGTGTCAAGGTTTCTGGAAGAGTAGCTGATGAGTTTAGTTAATATGAAAGTATTAACTAACATGAAAATAGTTAGACTATTTCCATTGAAGTGGATTGTCTGAAACGATACAAATACCTTGGGTACTGCTGTGGGCAGCCACAACAGTTCAAAGATTTTTATATTCAAATGCTGCACTAAAACCCCCCAAACCAAATCTATATTGAACATTCTTTATGGCTTTGTGTTTAGAAGAATATAAAAAAAGGTGCTTAAAGGAATATGGAGTCCATTTGGAAGGGATGGTTGAGTGATAAACCAGTGCACCCACGGTGAGCAGTTTTGATACATCCAAAGGTATTTTCCCCCTTTGTGAGGGGAGCTCAGTTTTACCTCTGACTCTTGCAGTTCCCTCAAGGGCTGCCAAAAGTGCAGCCTTCAGTGGAGAGTGAATCATTGTTAGCTCTTTGCAATGTGTAAGTGTGTGGGATTTCAATCTGGGAAGGGTTAAAGTTTGGCTTTCACTCAAGCTACCAAATGTATAAAACAGTAAATTGTATGACACATTTCATGGGAAAATCCAGTTTTTGTTGTTGTATACCAATGGTACCTGCCAATATAATAAATTCAAAAGACATTAGAGGCAGCAACATTTTTAGTTTGCTTAAGAATTATCATATTGTGAAAAAGTGTACACATTGGCTTCTCCATTATTTGTTCTATGATCATGAGTGTTTTGATAGTCCTATTTTTCCCTAGAGGCATAAAACTGAGAAACTTACTTTGAAAAAAAAATTAAAAGTTTAAATCATAAAATTAAAAGGAACCTGATAACTAGGATAGTCACATAGCTTGAAATTTTAAGACTGAAGAAAAGTACCAGATACTTTAAGGCTGATGAAGAACCACAGAAGTTTGTAGTACTGAATCAAAGAAAAATTTGAAGGGGAAAAAAAACTGTCTGCCTCTCAGATGTGAGGCACCTGAATTTGAAAAGAAACCAGAAAGGAGTAGGAAAAGTTCTTGAGAACCTGTTTTGAGTACTGAATCACACTGAGATGACTGTTAGAGGAGACCAAGGGTGACAGGATATTTGTGTATATGAAAGTACAGAAATGGATAAAGGAACAATATTGTCAGTTAATAACTTGCAAGAAAAATCTGATAAAAAGTGTGAAGAGAGGATGCAGATAATGAAAGGATCGCATGTCTTCTGGCTAGGATTTTGGGGGAGGTTAATGTGAATAGCAGATGGGTGAATTAATGTGAGGATCCTCCAGGCAGGTGTGTGGCGATCAGAGGCCTTTCAGTGCATAAGGTGAAGGGCGGAAGGCAGAAAACTGGCAATTCCTACAGGCCATGCCCAGCTGTGGTGGGAATGCTGGCACTCGCAAGTGGCTTTGGGTGGATGGCAGCATCTGATACTGGCATAATGCTATGAGAAAGGGGACATAGCCCAGAACAGGTAAAATGGAAGCTGTTGAAAACAAAATTGTTTGGAGGAAATGCTAAAATAGAAGTTTTATTGAAGTAATCTGGTAGTAATCCTTAAAGACTGGATATAAGTATAGGCAGAGATACACTTAGAAACTGTAATAGGTGTCTAGGATATTCAGATTTAAAATAGCAAATGTTTGAGAAATTGCAAATAGTAGAAAGCTAATCTGAAATAAAACCTTTAAGAACTGCTAAATAAAAAGGAAAGAATCTACACTTCAGTCAAAGTTTCAAAACCTGTCTGATTAGTACTCTAAGGAAGAGAGGAATACATTGTAAAAAAGTCTCCAGAATTCACTGGATAATAAACATTTCCAGAACGATACAAAGATCAGGCAAGGAGTCTGGAAAGAGTATTGACTGTACCTTTCTGTGTTTTGGACTATGCCTTTAAAATTAGAAAACATGGGAATGAATTGTAAATTTCTAAGAGTCCACTTGAGACTTTTGGGGTTTTTTTGAAAAGTGCAGCTATTGTAAAAAGAGGAGTGAATATGTTTTAAATGTAATGACATTCCTCAGTTATTATTTTTTACTGATGATATCAAACTCAAAGCAAATGCAGGACAGCTAATGAAGGTGGCTATGAGGAAATGGAAATTTTCACCTCCAGGGGGAAGCAAAACTTAAATTATCTAATTGTTTAAATCAGACGAGACCAGATAATCCACATACAAGAGCTTGCATAATAAAACTGAAATTCCAGCAGCAAGTACTTTTAATAAATATATCACATCTGGAATTTATAATCCTTGAGGGAATACAGTAAAAATGAATCATAAATGGGAAAAGAATGATGCCATTAAAGGGCATTAATATGAGCTCAGTAGTATGCAAAGTATTTTGCAACAAAGTTTTAGGGAAATAATTAAAATACACAAAAACCTGGCATGTAAGTTAAGCTACTACATGGGATCACCAAAAGTAGGCCATGTCTGACTTTGTTATATATTTAATTGAAGAGATAACAAATTTTTTAAACAATAAGTCAACAAAATTCTCTGATATAGTTCTATGTAGAGAGTTATTGTTTAAAATAGGGATAATGAATTGTAGGAGAGGAAAGATTATCAAAAAACTAACTATTGAGAAAACTAGAGCTGGAAGACTGGTTGGGGGTTGCTGGAAATGTCCCCAGGGACCGATGATAGGGTTAGCCTAATATGATGCCTTCATTAGCGATCTTAGTACAAAAACAACAGCATTGGGGGGGAAAAAAAAGAAAGAAAAAAATGATGATGCCAATTTGTGAAGGGTTATGCTGAAGACTGGAGTTTCATAGAGAAGGCATGGGAAGAGCATGTGGATTGGAATAATAGTATAAGTGGGATGAGATGCAGCTGTGTGAAGGGCAAGGTCATGGCCCCTGGGCTTGTACCAGGCTCTGAGAGAAGACTGAAAAGACAACAGAGTATTAATCACAAGATAATTGAGACATCCGTGAGATAGAATTGTAGGAAAAGGACAAATTTGACTGGATCATGAATCATTTAACATATGCCAGTGTTAGGAAGTATGTTTCCAGTGCAAGGAAGCCTTCATGCTGTATTTATAAGGCATGCATAAAATGCAATCAAGAAAACTCTGCACAGGAGTATTCATGTTCACTTAAAAAAAAGTAAATTCAGATAGGAGGAGATGCTAAGGTAGATTTCGAGACTGACTCAGGGAATGGAGAGACTGTTTTATAAGAGGAAATTAAAAGCCTTGTTTTGAATAACTCAGTAAAAATGAAAATTGAGAGAAAATAGAGTTTCTGTCTTGTACCAAGAAAGATGGTATTGAAACAACAACAACAAAAATGAACAGATCCTGAGTATCTGTGTGATGGAAATTTATAAGTTTCCATATATGAGGACAATCAGTAGCACCATGGGACAAGAAATCTGGTTAATTTATAGATGAAACTGTGCTCATTTTAATTTATCCATTATACAGATATATCCACCTATAGAATGAAATCAGTGATAAAAGTATTTTTCTTTTCTATAAAAAAAACTAGGAAGAAGAAGACATAAAGATATCCTCCAAAGATATCATAAAGATAACATCTAAAATAATACTGATAAAAGTAGCATGGATATATTCTCTCAAATTAAGAAATTCATTTGGTTGGGATTCATAGGTCAAGAAAAAAATTAATATTTCTGATTCGTCAAAAAATACCAATCAAAAATGCATTTTAAAAAAGTGTTCCTCTTGTTTGAGGAGGCTAGTGTGGATAGTACATTATCAATAAAGCACTATCAATGCAATAACAGCAAAACCTGTTATTTATTTTAAATAATTTTTATTCTGTTTTTTTCCTATTTTATTTTGGTAAATGTGATTTTGATCCTTGCATCAGAAAAAAGTGAAACTCTACTGCAGCTGATATTGTGCTAGATTTTTCACATAAAATCTTGATGTGTGTCAAATCTGACTGTATTCTGCAGTATGTTTATAACAGTAATTATTTTTGATATTAGCTTTCTGCAGTAAAATAGAATTTCTTGCAACTTATGGGAAGCATAAACTTTATAGCCGCCACATTAGCACAGAGAAGAAAATCCCACAGCAAAAGAGTAGTTAGTGTAGTGTCCTATGCTAATGCTATGATTGGTATGAGTAGCTAAGCTGATTATTTTTACAGTATGATTAAAAAAATAGAATGGGTTTAGTGCAGTGCTGTGTAATGTAATCCTCTTCATGCAGCAAATGAGAATGAAAGGATTCAGTTGGAAATGACGTTTGGTCTGGCCCAGGAACCCAGTCTTCCCTTCAATGCATGCAAAAACAGCAGCAGCCTGAGGCTATATTTTGTATAGTGTCACTTTAGGTATTCATTTTTTTTGGACTTCCTTTTTCTGCTTTAAGGAATTAAGTCCCACTGAGCTGGAAAAGATCAGTATCTGGAATAGCTGAAATTGTTTGTTGATTTTGTGAAATGTGTAAGTCATAACTATGTGAGTAAAAACAAATCTTTAGCTTTGATGGCATGCTGTGTGCTTTCTCCTTTTGCCAAAATGTTTGTCCTTGCTGATGATATGTGATGGAAATCTTTTAAGGGTAAAGATAAAGACTGTGTGTTGCTTTCCTGGGGCTGGAGGCTGGAGTATTGGGTTAAGTGTTTTGCTTATTTGTTTGTATTCAATTCACTTCAAGTAAATGATGGCCAATTTACACTGACTTGGTGGTTTGAGTAAGTGAATCCCAGGCAGAGGTTAGGTCTTTGCTGTCCTGTGCAACTTTGCTTAGAAGGGAGGGTGTTTTAGCAAGTTAGAAAGTTACAGGGCTGTGTGACTCCTGCCTCGTGGTCGAGCCAAGGCACACGCAAATCCCGACCTCTCCGCATAGGAACGCTTCCTTGCAAAGGTGAGGATGAGGATGAGCTACAGCTGGCAACTCTGGAGAGGGGGGAGGGACCCCATGTTTGAGTGTAACAAGCTATAAACACGCTAAGAATCTCACATGGGCCCAAATTCGGATTTAGCAAGTTGGAGATTTCACAGTATATCTTTTCTGTCAATATTTTTCATTTTGAATGTTCAAACATCCCTGCATCTCATAGCTGAATGTGTTGATGTTTTTGTTTTATGTCCTGCTTAGACGTAAGTAGGGCACGCAGGGGATCTTGGAGGAGAGCTAAGACAGGATCATCTGAGATTTCTAGCCTCAGTTTGGAGACCATGCTGCGGAGTGAAATCTGAATATTCATTTGAACTTTTGGGGGTTGCTCATCAAAACTGTTTGAATTCACCCATCCTTATGCAAACTTAAATCTTGTTTTCCTTGGTTGAATTACTTAGTGATGCTAAAAATTCTTTCTTGGGAGAATATTATGTATGGGGAAATATATACTATATTTTTTCCAGCTTTAAAAAACAGCCGGCTCAAGTATTATTTTTTTTTTTTGACAAACAACCAAACACCCCAAAGAGGCAATAGCGCAAGGATGTCTGAAAATTTGCATTTTCTTATTGGAATTTATAAATAGAGGAGATGCCTCCATAGCAAGCAGCAATAGCTAGATTTATTATTTGCTAGTGTATCTGAGCAATGAAAACATTTCATAACTTTTCTTTAAGTGATACAGTCATCTATGTCAGCAAAGTCAATTCTTGTTTGTTTTCTCATAACTATGGGTTGGGGCATTATTTATATGTGGCTTTACAGCTTCCTCATGTTCCCTGTTCCCTATGAATGAATTCCGTAGTCTTAGGTAGCCCCTGAACAACCAAGCCTCGAAAGTAGAATTTGGGATGGGTAGAGTATCCATTTGAACATGGCGTGGTGCAAATAGGTTTATATAATAAAACCTATGTTTGCACTTTTTTTACCACATTTTTCTTTCCTTTAGCTTTTTTCTTATCCTCTTTTCAGTGTGTTTGCCCTCCCTTGGCTTCTCTTTTTTTTTTTTTCATTGTAAAAAGTTTTTATTTTCTCTTGCTCCAGGGTTGCATTTGATGTCAGTTTTTATGCTGTTTCTCCTTTCTCTAAGCAGATTTTATCATTATTATTTATCCTATATATCCTTGTGGCTTGCACCACTCTGCAGGTTTGATTGGGTATGCAGAGAGTGAATGTGTTCCTGCTGATGAAATGGTAAAACTTCTTCGTAATTAAGCCTTAGTTGTGGAAATAATGCAGTTGGGTTCAGATCTGTTGCCACGGAGGGCAGAAGACCACACTTTTGTTAGAGGAAACCTTTTTTCTTCTTCTGTCTTTCCCCCCGCCCCCGCCATTGCATAATATCGAGTTGGTTTTCTGGAGAGTGCTCGAGATGGCTGGCTGGATTTGGGGGGAAAAAAAAACTAAAAGAAAGGCAGTGCCTCCAGAAATGTTGAGTTTTGTTTTAAAGAGGAGTTGTTTGGTTTAGCTTCCTAAGAGTTCGCCTGCATCGATGTAACAGACCATGTTACTTCTGTGACTGGAAGTTTTTCTACCTAGACTACGTGCAGTTTTCATTTGGCATGGAAGATAAATGCAGCGAAGGCCCCTCCAGTTTATAAAGTGACACATGCCATTTCCAGAAGCAGGAACATATTTGCTATGGGAAGAAAAAAAAATCCTTTGAGGAATTAATTTTCTACACTGTGCTCTTGCAAGGTACTGCATGTGCAGCGTGAAGCTGCTTATCCTAGATAGGGATGTGGAGAAGGGTTGAGGGCTCTGGAGGGGAAAGAGGAGGAACAAATGGCTGAGCACAGGTTCTGCGTGTGGCACACGCATATTTATGTGTTTCTATAAATTGAAATATGCTAAAGAAACCCAAAAAACTCAGAATGCGGTCAACGTGAGAAGGCAGAAGACGTACTTGATGCCGGGGATGGGCACCGATTCGCCGGGAGGGCAGGCAGGAAGGCGCGATGGTGACGGTGAGCGCGTCCGCGCACGCGGCCTGGGCTCCTGCCTGCCGTCCGAGTAAGTGAAAAACAAAACAACTCTCACGTGTTTGTTTATTGAGTGGAAACTTTGGATTATTTTAACAAGAATATTGCAAGTAAGTACTTTTTTGCAGGGAGGGGGAACACTTCTGCTAGAGTAAATAAACTGTAAATAAAATACTTTTCCTGTACAAGCAGGGGTTATTTTACTGCTTAATTAGCTTGAAGTGTTTTATATATTGAAATTTGCTTCCACCTTTCTAATGATGTAAATGGGTAATTTAGTAGCTCCATCTGTCTATATGCATGTATTTATATTTTTTTCTTAGAAGATATTTTTGGTATGAGCTGTAAGCAGGTGTATAAAACTAAATATTTTTTTCCTGCAGGTTTATTACATTCATTCATGAGAATTTTTCCTTTTTTTTTTTTTTAGTAGTAGTTAGAGGGGTAGATACATGCAGGAAGGTTTTGATTTGTCTTGGTTTATACTAAAATAAAAGTAAATTTAAAATGAAAATACTTTTAATATGTCATTGAATTACACTAGAGCTATGTTAACATAATGGTTTAAATTTTACTTTCAGACATATCCATCAAATACAAAATAGAAAGGCAACATGAAAAATTTGAATAATAAAAGAAATTATATTTTGTTTTAGTGAAAGACTGAATGACTTACTCTGGTGAACATTATTAGAAAATTGCCATCCTGTAACTACTTAAGATCAGAACTGGTGTGTTAGCAGCCATCAAGGTGATACAAAACTGCAGACATTTGGACAAGAAAAAATAACTCAGCTGTTTAATATGCTATGATTATGGTCACTAAAGGCCATAACAATTTTTTTTATTACTTTCGTATTAATTTATTTTAGGATGAATGTAGGTTGTAGTGAGCCCTTGAATGTGTTGTTTTAATTAAGCAGTCTCTGGTGTTGACAGATTTTTTTTTTTTTTTGTTATTTTCTTGGACTTCTAGATCTTAGAAATTGGTTTAAAAATGGATTAAAACCTCAAGATTTCAGAAAAAGAAAAATATTCCAGATATTAGAGTAAGTTCCAAAGTAAAATCTGTGGGAATATTGCTTCCTGACCTCACTGCTCAAAATACAAGAAACAACTGAAGAATTCAAAATTTACGTTGGATTGAGGAAGGGAAGGAGCAGGCAAACTCTTAACTGTGGGTGCTAAATGTGAGATTTTTTAGCTCTTTGAGATGAAAATATCACAGAACATTTTCAAGAGATTCTATTCTGTCTCCTCCCTACCTCTTCCAACTAGGATGTGGATTTGTTGTAAAAGCTCGGAGGAAAAAAAATAGTTCTGAGAAACTTAAAACCTGTTCCTTGAATTCATACAGAGGAAAAAAGAAAAAGGTTTGATTTTTTTTGAGTTCTCTTTCTACCTTTACCAAAAACACATTTGTCAAAGTAGCTTCACATTAGACCTAAACTTGAGAAAAATACACTTCCTAGAAGAAGTGTCAACTGTGGGTGAGGACGGGAAGGAGGAGAGGGAGCCAACCTGTTAACTTCTTTTATCTTATTTATCTTTCCTCTGAGTTTTCATTGACTTTGCTTGTAACCATTCTTCCGACACCTGGGGAGAGAAGAGCTGTCCTCATGTTCGCAGGGTGTCACGAAATTCTCCTCGCGGAGAATGCTGTGTGATAAGACACGGCAGAGCGGGGCGCGCGGATCATCCTGCTCGCTGCAGCACCCTGGGCTGCCCGAGGCCAGCCCTTCCGTGGGGCCTCGCAGCAGCAGGGCACGCACTGCACTTCCCGATGCCACTTCCTAAACTACAAGTTTTGCAGTTATTTGATTTTTTTTTTCTTTCTGTTTTAAATAGAGCTAATCCTTTGGTACCTAGCAACAACTGCTGTATGATATGGTCAACTTATGTCAAATTCAGCCACAACTACTTGGTGGTACAAAGAAAGTAGGCCAGGCAAAGGTGCTTTTTGTCTTTCTGTGTTTCTTTTTCTTTTTAAGGAAGCTTTTAATAGGAAAAAAAAGCTTCTTCATAGTTTCAGCAGGTCGGACTCCAATATCCAAGGTGCTCTGGCTATGCTCGGGTTAGGAAACGTGAGACCCTTCTGCCCTTCTCCTTGCCTGGCTGCACCGTGACGCAGAGCTGACAGAGGAAACACGGCCAGGCGCCAGCCCTATCCCCACTCCGGCACCCGGACGTGCCGGGGAGAGAGACAGGGCTTCTGTGAACACGGTGACAGCCGCAGCCCAGTGCTGTTGTGCCGATTGCCACCACTGTTAGGTGGAAGGCACAGGAGTGATGAGAGAGAAGCCTGATGGAGAGAGGCAGACGAGCCCGGGCCTGCTGCAGAGCTGTCCTCATCAAGGACTCTGCACCAGCGCATCCCAAATCCCTCCCTAGAGACTCCTTAAGTGGTTATAAGACCCTCACACCCTTAGAAGAATATCTTTTACTGTGATGCATCTCTCATGCTGCAGTATCCATAATGTTGAGGATCTCTGTCACAGATGGAATATTTTACAAAGTCTTCTGTCTATAATATAAGAAATATGCTAAACATCACTGTTATGCTGCATTTGAATTGTAGAAATGAAAATACAAGTTGAAAGGCAGAGTTATTGCCTCTGCTTGGTTTATAGCATGCTGTCAATATGAGTGTTAACCCTAAAACCTCCTCACTAGTTCACTGTGGGGAAAACGATGGACAAGAATTAAGGGTTAATAAAAGTGAAACATTTAATTTTTTACAGCTGTAGCCAATTATTATATTTTCAAGTTACATATTAAAAAACTTAGATCTCAGACACAAATTCTTACAAAAATAAATCTGTTAAATCCCACTTTTGTGCTGTTTGAGGTGGAGTCACTTATTAGCTGCATGATCAGAACACAGACGCTGAGTCCTATTCTTTTCTTAATTAAAATCGCTATTACAAATATTTGACAGTAGTTTATAGTGGCAATAATCCCTTCTGAAAATAGTTGTTATTCTGGTTCGTAAATAGCTTGCGAGGGCACTAACCCCAGTTTCACCTCTGATGGTTAAGAAAAGAATCTGTCCAGTAGCTGCTGGTGGTGGTAAAAATTTTCTGCAAGATAGTCAACAAAGTAGCAACATACATATAGATGCATAGGTTTTTTTCTTTAATTTTTGCATTAGTTTGGGTTAGAGGGAATTGTAGGCTTTGAAAAACACTGCCATTCTTACTGTTCAAAATTAAAATTAGTTGCTTACTAAGAGTGCTGACTTAAAAATTCTTGCACGTCTTTTGTTGATCTTGCATGCTGATGCACACGACCTACTGATGTGATGCCCGGCACGCCATAGAAAACCATTCATCCATGTTATATGTGAATGAAGCTTCCTGGTTTGTACATGCGCTGTGTCACATTCCTCTGGTTTTCTAACAAAGCTTTTAATTGGTAAGCTGTGACTAATGAGCATGAAGGCCCAGAGGAAATGGAGCAGAATTTTCCATTATCCACGAAGATGAGCTCCAAGCACATAGATTATCAGGGCTTGGACCCTGGGATAAACCAGGGTCAAAGGCTCCGACTATACTGGAACAGAGTAGGTGAATATTTTGCTTCCATAACATCAAAAATAGACTTTCTCAGCAAAACTATGTTGTTGGCCTGATAGCATCACACAAAATATGTGGCATTTTTTTTGAAACTCTGAACAAGTCTGTGATCCTTCATTATTAATGTTTCCATAATACTTCAGTGCTGATGTTCTGCCTTGATTTCCTGTTTGGTAAATTTTGTGTTGCATACTTTGTGGGACACATCTCTTTACAGCTTGAAGCAGGGAACTTGTTCTTCATTTTTCTTTGGAAAAGTCGTTATATGCTGTTGTTGACACAGAATTGCTGCCATATGGTGCACCAGAAGTGGTTGCATTTTTGTGGGGAGTAAGAGATCTGACTCAGACTTGCATGTGCTCAGGACCACTTTGCTTTTGAGATGGGATGAGGTTGGATGTAATAAGACCAGCATACCTCTAGGCTGCATCTGATGAGTAGAGCAAAATAGTTATCTTCTGGGTGTTTTTAAATTTAATTTACAGTTTACGCTTTCCTCTTTTCTAATAGACATTCAGAGTGACTCGCATTTTGCAGTGAAACTTCCAACACGGAAAAAAATAATAAAAAGACAAAAATTTTAAGAGAACCTTACTTTTAACAGAGATCAGTTGCCTGACTTAGCACACCATGTAGCTACACCAACACTTGTGCTGTCCTGGTAGTGAGGGGCTGGGGGAAAGAGGGATGTCTTCTTTCAGTGACACCACCTTAGATGAGGTTAACATTCATAAATTATGGTTTATATCCTGATGTTCTTAATGTGCAAATCTAACTTCTTGATGTTCAAGATCACTAATTATAGAAAAATACCGTGGAACTGGGAGATGAAAGGCTCCACAGAGCAGGTTAGTCCTTCCTGTGCAAGTGACCCCTACCTTCCTGGCAGTGGTGACGGCCCCCAAAGCCAGCCTTGGTTCCCTAGGCACGTGTCTCTTCCACATCTGTGTGTTCTGATGCTGAAATGCTGAGAGGGATTGATCCAGGGGTGTCATGAGCTTGTGCGAGTGCCTCCCATGTGCTCTGTGCAGGTGTTTGTGTAGTGGGTAGTGTTCATAGTACAAAACTGTGTTTGAAACTGAAACAGTGCTGAAGGAGTTCTGCGTATTTTATGAGAAATAGTAAAGGATTTGATGTGATGGCAATTTCTGCCCCAATGTTGCACAACACAGAACAGTTTTTTATCTTCTTTGTACACTAACGCAAAAGAAAGGAAATTTTGAATATGCACCATGATGACAGAATATTAATGATGCATTATTTGATTGAAAGGTTAGTAGATGCAAATGCTAAGAGTGATAAATTCATTGTGTATTCAGAATGTGATATATTGCCTTTTTATTCCGTAAGGATGGAGCTTGTGCTTCTTCTGCAATCAGGAGTTGTATGTGCAATATTTGCTGTGGAGAGCTCTAAATAATTGCCTGTCCTTTTCTTACTGTCACAGATACCAAAGGGACAGCCTAACTGTGCACCAAAGCGTAGTACCTATTATTGCTTAAAGGCTAATGAGAAGGGAAGGGGGAGGATTTAAAGGTTTTAGATAATTTGTAAACCAGGTAACAGATCGTGGCTGATGTGCTGCAGTGTGACATGAAGTTCCTCCGTTTACTCACCCAGGTCGCTGCACTTCAAGCACACAAATGAAGGGAGTTGCTGTGAAGGTCAGTTCTTACTTTCTTCTTAATTTGGCAGATTCCTGTGAAAGTAGATCAGAGCATGGATACGCACTAAGCATTGCTGCACTGCAGGTCGTATTCAGTGACCTAGCAGTGCTGCAAAATACGTAACAGCCTTTATTTACAGGATACCTTCCAGTGCAGAAGCTCAGAGCACCTTGCAGTCCTAGAAGCTGCTGTTCAGTTGCGGGGGCTCCTGCAGACCCCAGCCACATTGTCCAGCCCCAGGGCTGCTCCGCGACTTGGGCAAATTGTTTTTATTTAGGACTTCCCAGCTGGAGGAGGACTCCTGTGGCCAGTGCAGCCCCCTGTTATGGCAGACAGCAGCAGTGTGGAATTGCAGTCACCGTTTTGCCAGATTTTCTATCTCAGGAAACAGTTTGGTTTTCCTACTTACTGTTCGCATTGGAAAGCTGTTTGGTCCATTGCACCTTTCCTTACTCAGAAATTCTTGCCATGCGAAGAGCATTTACCCATCCGCACTTAAAGTGTCTCCTGTACTCAGAAAGGGCAGGAATGGTGTGACTATCCTATTGCTTTATGTAGGGAAAGGCCTGGGGATGTCCCTTTCTCTTTTTTTCTTTAGCTCCATATGCTGCCATGACAATATGTCAAAGTTGCATATCTGTTTTTTTATTTTCATGAAGATGGGAGGGAAGAGATGAGAAGAATGGTTTGGGACCCATCCTTTGACATTACACATGAAAAGAATTACCCAGCAAAGGCTTGAACCTTATGCTTTAAAATAATAATAAAAAAAAAAAACACTAAGGAAGATGCATCCTGTTGTTACAGGCTGCCCATGGGTCCCTGCTGAGCTGCGTTGCACTGGAGCCCAGTGCCCTTGTGAGACACAGTATAGACAGTGCCAGCCCAGCGTTAGGGACCCTGAGCACGGAGCCGCACAAGTGCTCTACATCTGTTGAAGCAGGAGAGTGTCAGGAGGACAAGGGAGATGCTCAAAACTGAAGAGCATCCAGTAATTAAGACGATTAGGGTATGAGAGCACATGACTTATGAGGAGAGACTGTGGGAACTGGGGTTGTTCGACTTGGAGAGGAGCAGTTGAAGGGGCTGTCTCGCTGCGGTCTGTGGCTACCTAGTGGGAAAGTAATAGAGAAAGTGGGGCCAGGCTCTTCCCCCAGTGTGCAGGGAAAGGCAGAAGAGAGGCAATGAGCATTTTCCTTGTAGCAAGGAAAATGTTATTCAGATATGAGAGGAAATCATCACAGGAAGAATGGTTTATTGCTGCAGAGAGGCTGTGGATACCTCTGTGTGTGGAAGAAGTCAAAGCTTGACTGGATGCAGCCCTGAGCTGACTGGATGCAGCCTGCTCTGCCTTTGAAGCTGGCCCTGCTTTGAACAAGAACTAGACTAGACAACCACAAGAGGTCCTTTCCAACATACATTTTTCTATTATACTCAGTTGGGTTTTTCATTTATTGCCTAGGCACATGGAAAGGAACACCTTCATCCCTGAAACAGATTCCGCATATTCTGCATGGGGGTTAGCCAAAATACAGGGAGATTCACCATTGTTCTTAAAAGATATGTTGGAGAAAAATGTTTCTGAGTGTATCAGGAGTATAGGAGCATAGTAGGAATCTGTGATGTTTAAATATTTTAAATAGCAGAAGGAAGGGATGATTAACTGATAGCACAGAGGTGATGGGAAGAATCTCTGGGAGCTGGACAAATTGTTAGGCTTAGAGTTGTTAGGCTTCAGGGAGGGATAAAGCGTAGAGCTGCACATGGAGTGCGGCTGCAGAGGGCAGGCCAAGGGACATGTAAGGTGACCAAGTCTGCTCCTATAGCAACTTTTGTCTGCGGACCTTCAGCAAGGCTTGCGGGTTTGGGGCTAGGTCATACCTTTGGGTAGTGTTAGGATTAGAGTTAGGGCCAGGGTTTGGAGAGTGATGAAGCTGGGAGTATGGAAAGGGAGAAACTGAATTTCTTGGTATTCAGTGCTGTGCTCTATCATGACTCCCGCTCGTCTTCAGAAGGTGCTTGAAATATTGTCTGGCTCCTGCTTGTTCCCAGCTAAGAGTTTTGAATATACCCCCAAACAATCCAGTTCCCTAAACCTTGTGCATTTAAATGTACAAACACCTTAATGATCTATCAGGCAGCAGGAAGGATCTTCAAAGCAGTACTTCACAGATCCCATGGTTTATATTTGCTGCCACTTGTTTTTCTCAAGAAATAAAATGAAATAAAAGAGTCTTGTATCTCTTTGCAAGTGGAATTTTAGTAGCTATGTAGAAATGACCTTTTTTTCTAGTGTGTTATTGAGCTGTTCATAAACAGGTGCATATGGAACAGCATTAGTTCTTGCAGAAAATGAATGCTAATGTATGCTAGCTTTCTATTTTCACATCTGTATTGTTGGTTTTATTTTTCCATTAAAAAAAGTATAACTTTTTTCCTAGATTTTAAACTTACATTTTAAGAAACTATAAACCTTGAAAAGAAACTATATATGTTGTAAATGAAAACGAATGCTTGCTTTGCCACATGAGGGTAATGGCATTCACTTTTTTAATACTTTGAGAGATGTTCCCATTGTAATGAAATATAGGAAGGCAGTTAATCTGAAGCCTTACTAAGCAAATGTGAAAGTCAGACTTTTAAAAAGAGCGAGATTTTTTTTTAACATATGTTTGAAACATGATTCTTTCTAGTATTTTTAGTGCTTCCATAGTTGATTGGAAAGACCTAAAGTACAACCCTTATTGACTTAGTTTTGTGCTTAGTGTAAATTCACACAAAGAAGAGTAATTTAACATGCGACTGACCTTTAACAGTGTGAAATGAAGAAATGTATTGTTAGGGTTACCAGAGTGTGGCAGGATGTTTAATCAGCTTCTTTGCTTTAAAGAACAGTAGGAAGGAGATGATGTATTAAAGATGATAGCTTCTTGTAGACTTTAGGTTGTAATGCCAGGATCTGAGTACAATAGCAGATTATATCTCTGTAGGGAAACTTCCTACTGGACTTTCTATTTTTAGATGTTTGTGGCTGCTTCTTCCTTTGCTTCTTACTAATTGCCTTTTTCTCCCTTGAAAACTTGACTTGCTTTCTCTGAGTTCTACTTTTAAACTGATAATATAATTCTGTTTAGAGCAATCTTTTTTATCTTTTGTGGGAAAAAAGGGGCAAAAGAAGACAGCATAAATGCAGTCATGCATTTTCTGATTCTCCTTGTCTTTCAGTGCACACAAAGTAAATTAATGGCTTTGAGCACTAAATATTTGCTATCATGTGTGCAGCAACTGTGGTAAGTTCCCTGTAATTTTAAGTCCCCAGAGATTTGCTTTTGCGGCTGGGTAGGTAGGACACTTCAGTTGTCCTGTCCCTTCAGTCTGTCAGTCTCTTTTGGAAACTGCTGCTGCTGCAGGTTCCTCACATGCATCCTCAAGTCAGACGGCTTCACCTGACTGTTGTTCCGCTCCGACATACACCAACCGGATCCAGAATAGATCTCTAATTTAGGAACTACATCCTTTTTCTCTGGAATAATCTGTGCCTTCTCCTAAGAGACTGTGATTGAATTTACTACAGGAGTTCTAATTCTAATCTATTTTAGGCCTGGCACATTTTGGGTTAGGATTTCTGCTCCTTCACTCCCCTACCTCAGAATTCGTTTCCTGACATTTCTTGCACTTTGTGGCTTTCAAAGATCCCTTTTCTTTTATCTCTCTTCAGATTCTAACTCAGGTAATGTGTATGTGTACTTTTAAAGTTTCAGTGATCATTCTTTTATCTGTAGTTCGTATTTTTGGATGATGTGCTTATTACTGACCATTCCAGTCAATATACCTTACTTATAATAAAGTATATTAATGTGATGAAATAATTGAAGCTTTACAGAAATACTCTCCTAATAGTCTTGTAACCTTATAAAATTGTTCTTCTTTTTTGCTGTAATGAATTTTTGTTTTACCTTTTTAATGGATCAGCTTCCCAGCCTCTTGATTCTTCTGTGTTTTTTTTTCTTTCTGCTTCAACTTTCATCAGTCTAAAGCAGCATTTGGTTTTGCTTGCCCTTGACCTGCTGGTAGAGAACTCTATTCCATCTTAGTGGGATGGTAAGTTATAAGCTTTCTACTTTCTTACGTTGTCCTCAAAGAGGTGCGCAGCTCCTTGGGGCTGTTTAATGGTGATTGTATTTTTCCCTTGTCGGCTGTGGGGATGCAGCCAGACCAGAGCTAGAATGGAAATAAAAAGACTCTAAGTAACCTGTGATCTTAGAAACCTCTTTTTCAGTACATAGGAAAAAACTTTGTTATTGACATTCTGTTGTCTTTGTTATGCTAAATCTCGTGCTCTGAGTGATACCCATGTCTCCAGGAGCAGATTTGCTGCTGGCCTCTTGTGATGCCAAGCAGTTAAGCACAGGCAGTGAGATCAAAGATAGCTGACAGCACCTTCAGTACAGTTTAAATGGATTTAGTCACTTAAATCCAAGGAAACCATTTGAACACCTGCTCCTTCTCCTGCTGTCTTAATCCAGTCTTGTGCCCGCAAAGAGCTAAGGTACCTGCACTTTCATAGCATTTGCTTAAGCACGTGCACTGGGTCACTGGCTTCACTTTTAATCTGGGTTTTTGGCATCCACAGCTTCCCCGTGCGAGGCTGGTGCCCTGGCTGCTGGATTACAGGTCTATGGTAGCCTGCCCCATTCCTGCTGCAGTTGGACCACTGTGGCGAGGAGCGCAGCGGCCAGAACCGCAAAGCGTGCGGGTGCGATGGGCTGGCGGGGTAGCCGCAGGTCAGATGTGGGGCAAGCGTCACTTGGGTTCTTTGGGTGACTTTTAGGTGTGACGTGGGTTCCTTGCGGGTCTGGCTCAGGCTCTCTAACCTTTGTGCTGTGCATTCCATAAGGATTATCAAAATTGGGAACATAAACATGAATTGTTTTAAGAATGCTGAGATAAAGAGAACTGTCTGGATCATTGGGATAGGTCTTCCCAGTGATAGCTACAGGTTATGCCTGCAAAAGATCCTTATGAAATGCATTTCTAGGGGCTAGTTACAAGAGTATTCTTGAGAACTGCAAGGTTTTGTCTTCAAAGGACATGACTGTAAGCTGTAACAAGCAAAAGGTGCCTGCTGGTTAGCAGGCTGGCAGACAGGTTACCTCCCAGTGCTCTGGGAAGGGGAATCAGGCAAAGCAGAGACATAGCAAGGGCTGGAAAATCAGACTGGGAATTCTGAGTTCCCTTGGGAGCTGCTGGGTGTGAGGGTCCTGCAGCATCTGCTCCTCCCTGCCTATATCCTGGATGTGTCCGAGGTTGCCGGCCACTTACCTGCAGGTAGGAAGGTCGGCAGCTGAAAATGAGTGTGAGTGTAACAGTAAGTGCTTGTGAAGATCCTCTCTTCATCCTTGTTCACAGACAGCAAATAGTGCCATATTCTACAAAATAGGTCTGTGAAAAATTTCTGAAACTTATTACAAATGTATTACTTTCTTCCTCTGCATTTCATAAAAAAATAAAATGTAAACAGCAACAAAACAACCCTCTGTAACTTTATAAGTGCAGATACCATGATGAGCAAAATGAGTCTCTGGTAAAGAGCATCAGTGAAAGTTTGTTCATGGCTAAATGGCAATTTAATGCAAGCTTTGGATGCAGCCAGTTGCTGAATCTGTGGTTTCTGATGTTCTCCCACCATGTATGAGGTGTTCACCTGTATGTCCCAGACCACCTTCACTTCCCACGTACCACAGCTGCTGTGTTCTGCCCTCCCCACTTGGCCCCAGGACGTTTTTCTTTTTTCTTTTTTTTTTTTACCAGAATCTCTATCTTGTTTCAGGATAAGCTGAAGAAAAAGGGTGTCAGGAGAGCATCCTTCTTTCTCCTTTCTAAGCAGGGGCAAAGTCAATGGGAGTAGTAAAAATAATTGTATTCTCTTTACTCCCCTAGGATGC
>JAWLRI010000942.1:845645-864298 GCA_034781795.1 Crypturellus tataupa | reverse complement strand
GGGCGGATGGAGCCCCAGCCCCATGACTGCTGAGCCCACGTCGCTTTCCCTGGGGACATCCTCAGCCCCCAGCTGCGCTGGTTACGGGCCAGTATTTTCAGAGGTAAATTTAGGTCATGTACTCATTTGCTGCTGTGAGTATATTGAGTTCAAAACTATAGGCTGTGATAGCACTGCCATCTGTACTTCAGGTACGTCAGGGAGGAGATGGAAATACTAAAAGGAAAGTTAAGAGGGGAGAAGATGTTGTTTTCCAAGATTAGAACCTCTAAGACTATGCTTGTCTGTAGGAAATGAGCTGATAGAGTTCGAGGAGGAAGCTGCGAAACCTCCTCATCAAATGCAGATATATAGAACTAGTTGGTCTTGATGAAAAAGTAGGTAGTGTGTCCAGTTGCTGGCACCTGAAGCTAGTGAAATCTGATGAAATAGGAAGCAGTTTCTTAGCAGTGAGGGTAATTAAACTTCAGACAACTAAATATAACAAATTCTGTGAATGAGGATTAGTATATTTAAAAAGACATATTTTCTATCCACTGCAAGAAGGTTGTTTCAGGGTAGCACGGCAGTCTTCTGTGTTGAAGTGGTGTGTCTGAGTCATCATCTTCCTCAGTTCTTTTCCGGAGCCTAAACTCTGTCATCCCTCAGAGAGCATGTCTCTACTGCTCGCAGCTCTGTGCTAAAGACAGTGATTATTATCAGCTGTCAGGCTTTGCACTGTCAGCTGCTAATGTGCAGGGTTCAGGAGGATTTCCTCCCTCCCTTTGCACAGTTGCACAGTTGACTAGGTAATGTTTTGAGTTGCTTTGCTTTTTCCCTGTTTTTTTTTTTTTTTTTTTCCCATGTGTACTGGATTGGCTGTGCTGGAGACAGGGACTGGACAGGAGTTGGAGATGAGGAGAGATTTGATCTGTTGTCGATATGGAAGTCTGATCTGAGAAATGCAAGGCAACGGAAAAGGATTTTCTCCAAGGTCAAGTCAGTAGGGAACTTGATATGTTTCACTTGCTTATGCTGATCATCTGGATATTTGGGTATGACCTTGTGTCACTATTAAGGACATGAGAGGGCAGGAACTGAGGACGTAAGAGCCTCACTCACTGTCTTTTTGCTGAACATACTTAAACCATGTCTGCAATGGAGCCTGGTATGGAAGCTCTGTCATTTTTGAGGATCAGCCAGCGTTGAGGTTAACTTCAAAAGCGTAACCCTGTTTGAACTTAAAATACTAGTGTAGATGCAGCATTAGTCACCTGAGATCACAAATGTATTGTTGGTCTCATTAAAATGTTTGGGCTTTGTATGAAGATTGCATATGTGTGTGATGGACAGCAAGGATAATCAAACAGGATAACCAAATGGTCCATATTGCCCCTAAGCTATGAAATCCTAAATATCAAAAGGCTTTCATGTATCTGAATTAGTGATTTTTTTTTTTTAAGTGTATCTTGCAGAACAGAGACGGCAGGACTGAGAAGGGAGTACTTCTACATCGACTGATTGCTTTCCTACTAATCAGCTATTTTAGTGATAGCATCAGCATAGCCTGGGAAGGTCAAAGAGGTACTTGTGGGGGGTGGGGATGGATGTACATAGTGTTGGAGAATCATTAATATATTTACAGGTAGGAGGAAGTTCTCCAATATCTTTTTGTCCTTAAGTTTGCCTTACGGAGTTTGTGGTCCCCAAGGAATAAAAATGAAAGCCGTACAAACAACAGTGAGTTGTGCTGCAAGGATGAAAATGAAGCAGAATCCCCAGTCTTTAACTCTTCAGGCTGGAAAATCAGATCTGTATGGAATCAGAGAGAAACTGCAATAAGAACGATTAAAAATGCCTAGCTTATTTTCTTAAATCACAATGGTGCTGATTGCTCCTGTGATTTTAGGTTGAGTCTCATAGTAAAAAAAATTGCTTTTTTTGCTGGAAGCATTGTGAGAGAATGTCAATATATGATTTGCTATTGCCTAAAGACCTATAAAAAGAATAGTGTTCCAAAAGACATGACTTTTCAAAAAGACCATCATCGTGAATTGCGTGGATAGGGGTTGGCAGTCCTGCTACCATTGTGTTGCTTTTTAACCATATAAATACTGTTTTATTTAAGGCATTCTTCTTAGTAGTCTTTTTAGATATTTGCAAGAGTTCTTAGAATTGCCTGTTGATAAGCATGTTAACATAGTCATTAAAACGTAGTTTGAACTCTGCTATTATTTTGGACTGTCGAAGTACACATTGTGTGTCCTATTAATTCAAGCAGTCTCCTGACAGTCTTAGAAACTCCATGTGTATTTGGTATGAGCTGAAACAAAGAATCTCTTGAGATTCTTTTTAAGTATAATTGTCCTTTAACTTCCAATACCTTTGATCACTAAAGCATGCCTCTGAGTACATTTACAAACAGACCCCGCAGACATCCGTAAAACCGCTAGTCAGTGCTTCAGACCTTAAGTCTGTTGTTCTGGCACTGCTAAAATGTTGGACTGATTTGAATCCAAACTCTCACCAGAGCTCCGTTTGAGCGAATTCTTCCAAAAAGGAACTTATCAAAACCAAAATGCTTTACGCTGGGGAAAAATAGAATTTGAATATAGAGCAGATGGACTTAAAAGTGACCTTACCCCTCCCTTTCTTCTACCTCCCTCGGAAACAATTCCCTCCACGGTTCCTTCCCACCCACAGATTGCTTTTTATTTTACTAAACTGTCGTTATTGAAATTTCCAAGATCTAAGGCACGTTTTCCTTTTGCATGGTTATTTGTTTGGTACCTTACAAAAACAGATGTTAATATTTCTTCTTTCTGGGTTTGCAGGCTGATCTCATTCCCTACCAGAGCTGATAGTGTATGGAAATTTTGCTGTGTGGTGAGCAGGCCAAACTGGCATATGCAAGGAAGAGTCACGCATGCCAGATGAAAGTCAGCTGCTTGTGGCTGTGATACATTAACATCAATGTCAGCTTGGTCCAGCAGCACGACAGTGTAAGGGGGAAAAAAGCCTGAAATAAGGTGTTGTGTTACCTGAGTCAGATATGTGTATAGTGTAATTATCCTCATTTAGCTCTGTCCCCTTTTGCCTTAGGGGGGGACACACATAATACCCAGATTCAATTTTATTGCTATTGTCCCCATTTAGGGAGGAAGATTTAGCTATGGATAAGAGAGAATTATCGCCTTTTCTTTTTTTCAACTTCAGTATCAGCACTTACTTGTGATGATCAGTCCTTTTCTTCAGTTTGATTCAGAGGATGTGTAAGTGCTTACTGTTCTCAGAGGTTTTAATTTATTTTAGGAAACAGAGCAGGGGAGTGGAAAGGAGGAGAGAACAAAACATGGTAAAACAAAAAACCTACTTGCTTTCATATAACGTGTCGTAATGACCCCCTTCACATAGGTGTCCAGGTATGAGAGTTTTTAGCTTGAGCAAAAAGTCTTTCCAGGTAAATGAAGGATTCTCCATCACCCTGAGATGGGCAGGACAGGCACTTTGTGGTGCAGTTCATCCTGAGCACGGACGTGGTTGGTACCCTGGATCCCACTATGTAGTCAAGAGCTCGTCGCTGTCAAATGGTGGGTGACTGTGGTTGCTCCTCAGAGCACAGTTTAGTGGAATTAGGAAGGTGAATGTATCTTCTGTGTGAACATCAATTTTTCAGCTTCCTTGTGTCTCTTCTTAATAGTTGTTTTAGGATATAAGACTGATGGTGGCTCCTGCGAGTTTTCAGAAATGATTATATAGTTTTACGTGACTGTCAGTGTGCAACCTCCTCTAAAGGAGCTGAAACCTATGGTTGTGACAAGACATGATGGAAAGTGTGTTGTAGAAATGTGTAGAAAACTCATACTCCAGACTCATGCCTTTTTGCTTCAGCCAGAAGCTTTTCAACTAGATCATTTCAATCCTTCACTAAAAGTTATTTTTTTCATGTAGGTATGACTATTAACTGGACAGAAATGTATGGAACATAAATACAGACTTGAAACTATCCACAGATTTTTTTAATAGCAAAGGTAATTTCATGATAAGTAGAGTTTGTATTAGGTTGTTTGTTGTTGCAAATTTTAAAGCCAAATTTGGATGTTTTCCTTTATTTAAGCACTAGTAGTTTAACTATTTTCCTTGGACTTGAGATAGGAACCAGTTCATTGAAATGCTATGTCCTTTGCTAAGCAGATGAGACCAAATTGTCACAGAGGTTTCGGGCTTGAAGTATCTGTGATTCCATGAGAGACAATAACAAATTTCTAGACAATTAATTTCAAAGCAGTGAAAGCCTCTTTTCCCTCCAGCTTCAGCGTGGTAAGTTCACATTGGTAGACATCAGTGGTTATTTTCATTTTGCTTGTTTAAGCTAGCAGTTGGTGTTATGTTGTATCATCTTTGATAATATTCATATCTGAGCACAGTCCTTTTCTTTGAGGAGTGAATCTATTTCTAGATCCCACCGAGGGCTGCAGCTAGCTCTCTAAGCCAGAGCAGATGCCACTGAACACAAACATGTGCAAATGAATTGCAGTGCTACGTGACTGCTACGTGACTTCCAGGGATCCGAGTGCAGTTCAGCCTGCGTGTCCCTTCAACTCTCTGTTTATTAGCTGGTCGAGGTGGAAATTAGGGTTTAATCGCCCTCAGTTCTGTTTCTTCATAGTTGGTCGAAGTTATTTCCCCATTTTGCCCCCTGAGCTGGCTGTGGAAGAGGTGGTGGCCGTAGCCAGCCTGGCCTTGTGGTCTCCAGAGGTCTCCGAAGCCACTGGAGCTCCCGCCTGGTTGCTGCTCATCTCCAGGTCACCCGGGAGCATCTCACACCGTTCATGGGTTCAAAGGGGTGTCGCGGGGCTGCCCAAATTCAATAGATTTAACTCCTCACAGATTCTCTGACCTCTCCCCCTTAGGCCTAATATTTGTTTTGTTTCCGGCTGAAAGGAGGCTACACAGGGCTAGGCTGAGTAATACTGAGAGCGTTTCTGGCAGGTTTCTCAGTGAAAATGTGATTTCACATGGAAACTGAGTTAGATCTTTATTTATGAAGTGCTTCTGATTTACCTATTAATTATTAACGTCCCAGTTTTTCAGTTGTGAATAATTGCTAGAGCTATGCAGCCGTTGCTGTGTATTGCAAGTTTTAGTAATGGAGCACCGTCACTATTTGTTAATTGTTGCTTTTATGCACATACTGAAATGAGAAATGTTTAAGTAGCTCTGGGACATTAATTTTAAACACAATTAAAACTGTGTATCCTGTTAGCAATTACTCTCCACACACTATTTTTGATATTGATGGGCCCAGATCTGAATACAGTAATTAAAAGCAACGGCTGTTATTGTTGATCCCCACAGATAAACAAATTCTGATTGCGTGCTCCATACTGGTTAATCAAGTTTATTTAACCTGTCACTGGTGATTCATCCCAGCGATTCTGCTATGCAGTGCTTTAATGGAGCCTCATCGTATGGTTCTGGCTGTCTCCAGCTTGTCAAGGGCTAGTGGAATTTTGTTAATTCCTTTAAATGGACCTAGGTAATATCTTGAGGAATGGCCTTACATATATGAAATAAATACAAGGTGGGGCTGAGGACTTTTCCCTTGAACTGAGAATTTGCTTTGCAACTGTACTGCTCCAACTGTTCCTTTCTTTCACAACGAAGCCATCCTGAGCAGCAGCTGAGGCGATTACGTTTCATCTGAGGCCAGGCCGGCTGTTTTGTCCAGTTTGGTTTTTAATCATAGTGGAGTGTGAAACATCTAGTCTCACGTTTAGCCAGTGCCCTGCCACCCTGCTCGGGAGGGCAGCTCTGCAGCGTGGAGGTTCTCTGGTGACACCCGTTTGCACGTCCCACGCCTGCAGGTCAATCAGCCACCTCTCTCCCGGATTGTCTCTGTGTGTCTCTGTGTGTCACTCAGACCCCTTGGTGGCATCAGCGCTACAGTTGACGGTCGGTCCCAGCAGCTTTGCTGCAGCCACAGAAGCCAGTTTCAGACCACAGGCTTGTGCCGGTGCCATCTGTCCCTGCGCTGGCCTCTGTGTGGTCTGGGCCCTTGCTGGTGGCCTTCTGCTGCCGTGGCTGTGGCCATGCCTCGTGCTGTCCGCAGCGCGTCCCTCATGCAGAAGTGCATGTTGGTGGGCAGGCCTCCATGGGGAGAACAAGGCCATGGCCAGGTGTCCTTAGACTCGTGTCCTTAATTTCTTAAGTCTACATTTTGAGTTTTATTTATTTATTTATTTATTGGTATAACTTTCAGGTTGCAGACGACTGCATTGGCCTGCTTTTCCCATCAGGGATTTTTGAGCCCTTCTTGCAGCCGGAGATGTACAGTGATCACTCAGTGCACAGTATTCCTGCGTGAGCCCTCCTTTCATTCCAGCTGGCTGTGAATATAATTTGCAACTCTGCTTGTCCAGACTCTGGAAAGACTCAGCTTTAAAGACACATTCCTCACTATCATAAGAGACCAAATCAGATAAGGGGGATGGGTGGCCTTCCCTTCTGGTCCTAAAATAGTCTGCAGTGCGAATCTGCACAGAGTTACCCAAGACCACTAAAAACACTACAGTAAATACATTGTACAAATCGCAGGGCTCCTATAGAGGCATTCTGTTTGGAACTGTATATTGCAGGCCTTAAATAGCCGTGCTAATGTTTACATTGCCTTTTTTCCCCATCTTTTCTATGTTAGTATTTTGTTTTCTGTGTTCAAATTTCTGGGCCCCTTGCCAGGTTCCTAGACTATATAAAATTAATTGGTAAAAAGCAAAATAAACATTTGTAAGTGGTTATAAAGAGAGAATATGTATGTCTGAAATAATGAACAATAGTTTTGCTCATTTATTAATTACTAACTGTAATTCACTCAAAAGATTTTTCCATGCGGAATGGGGAAGATGGGACATGAGAATAGTGATGCTCCTTGAGGTTCTATACTGAATTTATAAAAGTGCTTAACATTTCTGCATTTAATATTGTAAGTGATATTTCTGCCAGATAGATGTGCAGAAAGAAATGCAGGAGAATTTTCCTAGCCTGTCTGGACAGGATGCTTTGGAGAGTTCAACCATTCAACCAACATAGTGTTGAATACTGAAATGAGCTTGGAAAACCAGATTAATATAGGCCTCTTTAAAAAGACATCTAGGATATTAGTTGTCATCCGGTGATGCAGCAAAGGGTTGGTTTAAGGGAGAAATTGCAGATTTTTCTCTCTCAGGTATCTCGTTTTGTTCTTAACTAAATTGAGGGTTCTTAACCTAATTCTGAAGTGGATAAACTTTCTGGTCTTAATCCTGGAGTCAATACTCCATTTGTTCCACCAAATCTGGCTCTGTATTCTCATTTTAATAGACGAAGCTTTGATCTAGTATTCTCCACTAAATCAGTGTTGGGGGGGTGGGTATCTGATGGAGTCTGTGGGACCTCATCTTGCCCTTCTCAACCTCATCATTTCTGTCATGCAGCCCGGTGAATCCCTTCGTTCACGTGCAGGTTTCCTGCTCCTGACCCACTAAAAGAGACTGTTATATGTTTCTATATACTTTGCTACTGAGGCTTCAAAATCCCTCTTACCCAAAGTTCCTGCTTACATATTGCTACCATTCATTTTTATTGGCTTCACTAAAGTTGAATTCCTGTATCTCGATTTTCCCTAACCATTCTCTGAGCAGCTTGAAAGAATTCAATAGAAAACAAAACCTCAAAGCGCTTATATAATGAATTACTTTTAAACTCCACGCTAGAAAAGACAGAGGAGCATTTATCAGGAATGCTTGTGGGCTTGGTGGTTATGAGCTTAAGAAAATATTCTGTGGAAAAAGCTTTTGTCCCATGACAGAGATTTGAAAGGCTTCGGATTCGGATTCCAGCGGAGACTCGGGCCTGTAATCACGTTTGCAATGTTCCTTTTGCTAGCGCGGAAAGCGGGCAGGCTCGGGGCTTGCCTGCAGAGAAGCCCATCACCTGCTGGGGCCCCGGCGGAGGAGCCGCCAGCTCCGGCCACCATTGCAGCCGGGACGGCGGCCGCTGCCGAGCGGCTCCCGGCGCTCCGGGAACGCGGCGCTCGCTTAGCGGGAGCTCTGTGCTGGGGCAGCCCCTTTCCTTTCTCCTCCCCGAGAGGTTGCTCTGGAGGTTTCCAAGCCGCGCTTGGAAAGTTTGGAGGGGAGAGCTTGTGCCGTAGGCAGGGACAATGGAGGAAAACGAAAGCCAGAAACTTGAGCTGTGCCCGGCTCGCTCGGCAGACAGCAGGCAGATGAGGGGTAAGTAACAGAATCAGGCAAAGATGGAGCTGCATTTAAACATGCCCCTCGTTGCTGCTTTTTATAACTAGAGGCAGAATGCATGGAAAAAAGGGGGAAAAAAAAGAAAAAAAAAAAAGCATGTCTTTTCTTGTGCGTGCGGCTCTGAAGATTTCCCTAACGTCTGACTTTATAAGTTTAACTTTAGGGAGATTTCTGCTTAACCTTTAAGGCAGGGAGCATGCTGCATGGATGTCAGAGTTTGCAGTACACTAAGCCGCCTGATACGGAGGGTGCTGCTTCCACGAGGAGGGAGGAATCAGGTCACTTTCTCTTTAAATGTACTGCATGCTTCACCTACTGCAGAGAGGTACCTCTTCCTTTTATGAAAGTGGATTTGAGATTGCCTTTATCTCAGTTTGTGTTTTAAAACACAGAGATTCACAGTAGATTGTCACAAGGTTAGTTTACTTTGTGTGAAAGTGGTTGGACTTATTTTGGAAGGAAGCCAAGAAATTACAGGCATGGTTTTCAAGTAAGGTCAGCTGTGGTGGGTTTGTACAATTACTGCTGCACTATGTTTTGTCTAAAAGCTAGTGAAAACTATTTCCTGATGAATGCTATGTGGGATACTCCCTTTACTGCATAAAATTCAGGTAGCATGACAAATACCTAATCTAATCTGCATCTATTACGGTCCGTGTAGAGCACCTGTGGGCACGGCCAGTTCCTGCAGATTGTTTTCCTCTCTGGGACTTCAGCAAAAGTTGGGATGCAGTGTTTCTATGAGATAGATAGCATGTGGCTGAGTACGTGTGGTTTTAGAAGCTGACACAAGTTTAGGAGTATGTAGTACCAGAAGATAATTGCATAGAATATTTAGGGGGAGAAAAAAAATACCCCTTGCATTCAGTTATTCTGTATGCCACTCTTTTGAAGAACTTTTGAAGTTGAAATAGGTATGCCATGTGCGTGTGTCCATGTTTATGTGTAGTGGGAAGGAAATCTTCACTTCAAGGATGTGTCTGAATAGGAAAAAGAGCATCTAGTAACATAGTCTTTCTGTAGGGTTGTATAAAGCAGACTGAGATGCATGTAGAGCCAGAAAAGAGAGGGCTGACCAGCTCAATCCTCTGAATCCCCCCAAACTGTAAATCCTGAGAGTTCACAGCCAAACTTAGCAATTTGGACCCATATCCAAAAGTTACATTTGAAAAGTTGTTTGGAAATGGAGTTATTTGCAAAGACAGTGGAGCAAATTAGAAATAAGGTTCTCAAATCTATTACTAGCATAAATATAACAGTTTTATTCATATTGTTATAAAAATATTCATTTTTAAAATTTTAAATAGTGAATGTAGCTTGCTTCAAGATTGGTTTCAAAGTTTCAGTTTGGGCCAGGCCCATACTTGTTGCTCCTCTCATGTTGCCTGAATTGCAAAGCAGGAATATTTAAAACCTCAGAAAATCTTAAGTAATGAGGCAAAGTGACTTTCCTCACCTTTGCAAACTTCATGGTGGGTGTGACTTAAGTAGAAGAATTCATATCAAAACATATTGAAGGACTTTTTTTAATGTATTTCCAACTCATGGCAATTAATCCTTCCGATAAGCTTCTGGATGAAAGTCAGACTACTACTACACTGCCGACCTGTAACTTTGCTGTAAATTATATCCACTGAAGTAGTGTGCGAAGTTAAGAAATCCTGACATTTGTTTTCAGGTCAGAGAAGCATCTCAAATGCAAGGGTTACCCAAGTCTTTGGGTAACCAAAGTCCTCCCTTGTCAACGAGCAAGTCTTACTTTTCATTGCCCTCTGGACTTGCTAATGGAAAGACCTTCAGCTTTCAGCTTCTGCATATGAGGGAGGCAGCAGGGAGACAGGCTTATCTCACACTTCTGTTTCTGTGTTTTTCATTGGCTTCTATTTACTCCTTTTCCAAGCAGGGTACTTACACAGCTTATCCTTCCTCTACTCTTAGCTGTCTTCTGGGAACAATCACATGATCCTTCACACATTTCACAGTTATCTGTGGGCATTGATTTTCTAGGCCTATTATCTTCACTTGAAAGATACAGAAAGTTTGCCCACGCTCTTATTGAGCAACTCCAAGATCCAGGAAACGTTCCTTAAGTTTCCACTCCTTGTAACACTGTGGTCCAAGCAAATGTAGTGTTGCTCATGTGGCCCCCCGGGATGCAGTGAGATTTCACAGTCCCAGCTTTCAACCTCGCCATCAAGGTGATTCATCACTATCAAGGAAACGGCCAAGGAAGAACTTTGAAATCATCATCAAGGGGGCGGCCCTTATCCCAACATTGCAGGACTTGAGCATTTGGTTTGCATGTCAGCCAAGATGAATAATATTATCCAAGCTAGCTTTTTTGTTACAGATTTGCATGAATTTGCACTACAGCAGTCAGAGAAGCAAGAAGAAAGTCATGTGTGATATGTAGTGTAAGGCGATGGCATCCTGCTGCATGCTGCAGGTCAGCTTGCCAGGAAGGCTACCAATTAGTTTGCATAGTTCACATTCCTTTCCCTTCGCTGCTACTTATGTGGTATTTTCCAAATGTATGAAAAAATGATAGAATTAGTTGGGATTCTTTTCCTATAATGTTAGAGAATTATGATATTTTTGATTTATTCTTGAGGTTTCAAGCAATAATATGTAAAGGTAAAGCACTTGATATTGCTTTTTGTGAAAGTCATTAATAAGATTTTGACCATTAACTCTTTTATTTGGAAGGGAAGGGTATGGAAAGACAATATGAGAGAGACTTAGGGCCTGAAATACACCTCCATGCACTCTCAGTTGTGTTTCTCCATGCAGGTATACTTGCCTTCTTGAGGAGGTGCCTGCAACCAACGCAGTGATTGAACTGCTGCAGTGACAGTGGTTTAAAGGTTTATACAGCACTGACGCATATAGGCATGTTCCATCACACACCCCCACACTCACTTTTCCCAGCTCTAAGGAAATCCTTTATTTATGTCTGGCAACTTTGTTTCAATAGCCTCCAGAATATAACTGCTCTGCTTCTGGGGCAACAGCTTGCATATGGTGAATTCCATGCCATCTCTTTCCTCCCAGGAGAAAAGTGCAGCCTTCCAAAACCGTTTGCACTGAGGGCATCTGGAACAGCTATGCTGACTTCTTGCGGGCAGAAATTGGAGATTTGCCACTTATCTCCAGCAGACAAAGTGTTTCTGGCACCAGTAGGCTGAACTTTCAGTAGCTGGTGAAGCGGGAGGCTTTTGTAGTTGAGGTGTGCTTGGAAAAACCCAACTGCCCTGTAGCCATGAGTGTCTGTGTGCATGTGGCTGGTGCTCTGAAGTTAAAACCTGTGTCTAAAACACACACAGGATTGTGTGTTTTACACTGTCTTACTCAAAGTGAGCCAAAGATCTCAAGGCTATGTTGTGTGGGACTGTGTTGTGTGGGACCTTTCTTCAAGGGATCACAGTAAACTGAGAATCAAAAACTCACTTTGAAGTCTAGAACATCTTACACTTCGGCTTGCCAGGTCCCAGTGGGTGTACAAAGCAGGTAAAATAACTCATGAGGCTGTGTATGCTTTCAATGCACATCATCTCCTGGTAGCTCAGTGCTTCTCTTCCTCCAAGGCTACAGGGATCAGAGCATGAGACCTGGAATTGGCAGGAGAACAAAACTCCCTCAGGAGCCAGGACAGTTTTGACCCTCAGATTTTGGCTCAGCCTGTTTAAACACTAGTGCCAGGTTCTGTGCTCATCAAAACTTGGTGCAATTTTCAAAATCGCAAATCTAGTGCAAAATCTGCAACTTGGGCTTCTGTTTGCAATTCTGATTTTGGAATAGGTTTCCATGGATGGTAATAAGAGGATGTTGTTGGTGGATGTTGGTTGTTGATGGATGTCGGTGGGAGGTGTGGAGTCCCTGAGTGTCATAGAGAAGAGTGAACTCTTAGAGGTAGGAACTTCCAACTCCCCGTTCATGGGCTCCCCATTTCACCTGGTGCCTCTTGCCTCAACAGCCGGTTCTGTTGGTGGAGGTTTTATGTGATATTGGGGCCTGATACAATGCCTTGCCAGCCGATTTTTTCTGTAGTCCAGAAAACTGAAATTCTGAGAATAAAATTTTGAGGTGAGTGGTAGGCAGAGTGTCAAACTGCCTGTTTCCAAAGGGCAGTGCTATATGAAGGACAGCACTCGGGGAGGCTGTCGTGGGGGATAAAGAGCTTCTGGTGAAAAAGTGGTAGATGGAAAGAAAAAAACGCTGCATTGGAAACATGTGAAGGGGGAAACTCCAGCTCTCTGGGCTGTTCAGTAAAGGGTTAACATTAGCAAGGACTCTGAGGCTGCACAGCAAAGACAAGGAGGGCTGCATCAGACTTGGAGAGGCCTTTTCAATGCTTCTGCTTTTTTTTTTTTTTTTTCCTTTGCTGACAAAAGAGCCATGGGTTTTTCAATGGTATTAGGTAACAAGCCTCCAGACTACACTTTTTCATGCACCAGAGGGTTCATGTTACACAGTTACCTGAAGATAAGCCAGCACTTACATACCCTCTGTGTCTGCCTATCTTTTTACAAAAGTAGTCATGGTCTTTGGTCTTAAAGTAGATTTTAAAGTTATAAAATTTATCAGAGTTTTCTTCTTCCTTTATACTACACCAAATTTGCCTTTATTTTATTTCTTCAGCAATGGTTTATTGAAAAAGTGATGTATTTTCCAGCCTTCTGTCCTGAGACATATAAAATCTGAAAGAGATCCATGAAATTTAAAACCAGACCACAGTCAGAAATCAGAAGGAAAGCATGCCTCCAAAACTGTCTTATTATTTCTTTATTGTTTCTTACGTTTTTCAGAGCATGTTGCAAAGACACTGGAAAAGGAGTAAGGATTTAAAATATGCTTTGTAAAAAGAATTTTATCAGTTGGTATCCTTAAGGATGCTTGTTACAGGGCCATTAAGTGTACTGGAGCCTATTGAAGAATGCTGTTTCCTCTTGTCCTATGGAAAGCAACCTATGTATTTTAAAGGTCGGGGGGTAAGGGCCCTGTCATGTCATCTTCTCAGGTCATATTGTGGTAGGGATGGTATAGAAGGAAGATCTGTTTTAATGATACTCACTTTTCTGTGAGGCGATACTGAAGCGGTGTGTTAGAAGTATGTAAGTACTGTGTAGCAGGGCTTATATAAATTGTTATTCCTGGGCCACTTATTAGAATTTATACATGTCTTATAATGCCAAACAAGCCATTGATTACTACTGTACGTTTAAATTGACCTAGCTTTTTACTGATCCATTTTTTTTCTCCTTATTAATGTGAATGTTGGGGTAAAGTTCTTATAAAATGGTGTTTTCATCTTTTTCAGAGCACACAAAACCCAGTTTGCATGTAACATCATTAGATGATGCCGAATGTCTCCGATCTAAGGAGCTCCTTACGACTCCAAATAGTCATACGTCTAATTCAAAGTCTACCCGCAACATCCCTCGAAGACATACAGTAGGTGGCCCTCGCAGCTCCAAGGAAATCCTGGGAATGCAAACATCAGAAATGGACAGAAAGAGAGAGGCCTTTCTAGAGCATCTGAAACAGAAGTATCCTCATCATGCTACAGCAATAATGGGACATCAAGAAAGACTGAGAGATCAGGTATGAGATTTACATGCATATCTTGCTTTTCTTAAATGATCTCTGTAACTGCTAGAAAGCTGAATGTCACCTCCGTGCAGCAGGTGAGAGTGTGATGGAGCATAACAGATTGGTGTTGTTGATATATTCCAGGAACTATGTTTTTCCTTGACACTCAAAGAAGTTATAATAGAAGATAATCAAGCTGTGCAATGTTACCTTTGAATTGTTTGTTGAAACCCATATTTTTGAAGAGTTTTAAATTTTTAGGTTATAGACAGAGAAAGAGATGAAGGTGAGACTTGTTTTTAGAATATGATCTCCATCCCTTCTCACAGCTGAAGAGGACATCTTGGGGAAAGGACAGAACAGCTCTTAACTTTTATTACATTTTCAGTATTGGCAGTAGGGCTCAGGAGAAGACATTCTTAGCATGTCCACATGCTTGAGCTGCCTCTGGTGCTTTTACATTTGTTTTCTTTCCTTTTTTTGAATCTTTTCATACAAACAGAGTGGACTCGCTCGCAGCCAGCTGCTTTCTCCAGATTGTCCTGACACCAAGGCGGCTGGTCAGAAATGTGCCTTAAGGTGCTTCATGCCTCAACTGTCTGCAATTACCTTTCAGCAGGGAAAAGTAGATTTAAGGTCATGGCAGATGTGGCACCTTGATGTATTTCTCTGAACAGGTGGAGACTGCTGTCATGCTGACCTTTAGAATCTGGAAAATGCAGTGCAAGGAATTGTTCACAGCACAACTCGGCTCTGTTTTTGAGTAGAGTGATGATGTTTAATCTGTTAAACCATACAGAAAGTAACTGTGCTATTGAATAACCTAATAAAACAACAGAATTTAGGGTTCAGTCTTAAAATCTTGTGCCCATTATTCTCAGTGTAACAAATGCTTGACAGTAAATATTTCTTAAAAAAGATTTTTGTAGGTATGTCACCACTATCAGCAAATTAATCATAAGCAAGAAAAAAAGAAGAAAAAACAGGTTTGCAAAGTACTCTGTTACAGGAATTCTGTGCATCTTTGGAAGCCTTCTGAACCTTTGCGGATCAGAAAATTATAGCTTTTGAAAGATTGCCACTCAGTAACTCCCCCCCTTCCCAACATTTTATGTTTGACGGGGACTTTAGAGATTCCAGGTGCTATTGCTGCTTTAGGACAGAACTGCTAGAATCCATGTATGTCCAGCTAAAATTCTGGCAAGTCTTCAGCTCTAATGAGGATGATCTATCCCTTATATTTTAAACAGCTTCCCCCCTTCCTTTCAAAGTCTTGATTTTTTTTTCCCTCTTATCTCTTTTGTGAACTTTAGTGACTGTGTGGAATGTGCTGGGTGGTGGATAAAGATAGCGTACAAATTAAATAAGGGGTGGAGGAGGGGTGAGGGGGGTGAAATCCAGAGATTAGATCTTTTGGAGTCATGTAAATATTTAGTTCCAGTGTTGCAGACACTGCAAGCCCAGTCTGAACAGCCTACAGCATTACACCCTACACATTTTGTAATTTGATCCTTTTCTCAAGCCAATAAATAACAGAAGGAATGCACTAACTGTTCTTGCTATTTGTTTAAAATGTGTCATCCTTGCTAATTTATTGAGGGTAAAATTCATGTGAATGTCTCCTGCTTCTATTTTTTGATGATTAGACATATGTATTGTATGTAATAAGCGTAAATTTTAAAACAAAGTCACCCTAAAATTTCTGTTACAGCATCCAACCATCTCTTTTGGGCTTGTGAAAGACTGAATACCTCATTCATTCACCATAGCTTTTAAAAAAAAACCCCGTAGATTAAACAGAAGTCTTGTTTAAAAAAAAAGGTACAGAAATAAGTTATTCCACTTGATTGTAAGACTGTTACTTACTTGACATGTGACAAAAATGTCTGGCTCATCAGATGCAACAGCAGATTGTTATGATCATGACCTTGCACTTTTGAGTGGCTTTCCATTTGTCTCCTGTCATGTACCCCATGTGTCTGTGTATTGTGCGTGCTTATACATATGTATATAGATGGATGCATATGCACACACATATGTATGTAGATACGTATACAATGGAGGCTCACTTAGCAGCTTCATGGATGAGACTGTGATGTAATTTTCCTTAGGGGTACAGAATATAATGCAATTATTTCATGTACGTGGATGGCAGTAGTACAGAAGACAAATTAGCTATGCATGTTGCAGATAAACATATGTTGCAGATATAACATAAAATCTGTAAGGTACTTGGGAAGACGTGAATTAAGAAGTTAGGATTTATTCTTTGTTGCTCTCCTCTCTTTTTGCTTCTCTAGCTGCTTCAATATCTGGAAAGTGCCAACATTACCTGTGGTGGGAATTTCCGCATTGCGAGAGATCTATCACTCGCCGATACAGCCCCAGCTTCTAATCTCTGTGTCAAAATGATGCAACTGGGACATAAAACAACCCAGTATTTACAGTCAGGAGACATTCCCTCGGATATCATGCGATTTGTCTTCTAGGTTGCTCTAAGCCCTGTCAGATCCCTAACGAACAAAGATGGACCAGAATAATCGGTATCGGTAACTGCTTCTTTTGCCGACCTTTCCCCTTCTCCTCTCTCTCAGCCAACAGAACCTGAGCACAGCAAACTGACCTCGGTTTATGGCAAGTAAATGTTAGGAGGAAAGTCTGTTTGCTGCTGTCTGACGATGTTGTTCTGTCAGCCCTGGCAGTGAGACCAGGGCTGCATCTTGCACCTCGTGTTGACGCTTTCCTCCAGGCTCTGTTTATTTAGGTAGGTCCCCAGCTGGATGCGCCTCCTCAGGTCCCATTCCTACACGGGATCTCAGCACAAACCAACTGGGGAAGGGCAGCTAGACGTGAGGGAAACCAAGGAGGAAAATGCTGTTGAACAGGGGTTTGCTGTGGTGTGGACCACGTGCTGCCAAGTGTGGCGAGTGGAGAAGCAACGGGCGGCAGCAGAAGCTGTGACAGTGGTGAGAAAGGAGGGCGAGAAAGAGTTTGCAGTGAAAAGGTTAAAAATGCTAACCTGGCCGTGGGCGGGGGGTGAGCCCTGCTGCAAACCTGTTCTGCAAGTCCCTGAGCTAAAAAAAAAATAAAGCACGTTGTTCGGAGGCACGGAGTGCAAAAATGGGAAGTTCTGCAAAGGCAGAGACTTTGAGCGCGCCCTTCGCAAGGGCACTCAAGCCTGTTTGCCGCAGGCCTTTGGTCGCCCTTGTTTAGCTAGCGGGGTCAGTAACAACTCAGTGCTCGAGGACGAAGGAAACGACTGGCCTTGGCTTCCGTGGGTTTAAAATCCAGCCCTGCCCTGTGTCCCACAGCACGGCGGGCCCACAAAATGGTGCTCGCACCTTCGCGCTGCCTCCGGCCGTGACAGGTAACTGCGGCGCGCGGGCAGGTGTGGCGGCATTGCCGTGGTGCCGCGGAGGTGACGCGCGCGGCGGAGCGTGTCGAGGCGGCCGCTCGACGCGTGGGTGGGTGTGCGGCAGGTCCCATAGGCTGCAGCGAAGCCGTATGCAAATCTCAAGGTTGCGCCGCAAAAGGGCCAAGGAAAACACGGCCGGGCTATGGAGCGCGTTTTACCCGCCGGCTTTAAAGGATTATTACAGGCGTCGTCGTGAACTAAAACTTTTGGGACTAAGCGAAGGGGATTTCAAACCTCCACTCTGGCTTCACCTGTGGAATCTCACATTTAGGTAAATATGTCCCTTTCTTGTTCGATCCTTGCAGCGCGTGGTGCCTCCCGCCTGCGGGGCCGAGGCGGCACAGCGAGGTTTCGGCTCGGCACCTTCTCCCCGCTCCGCCAAAAGGAGACCCTTTATTAACAAAGTCTCCTTATTGAATGAACCGAGACTTCTCCATTACCTGAAAGGCTTGTAATGTATCGTGTTGATTAAATGAATCATGCTGCAAAAATGTCCTAGGTAGTGTTATAGAGAAGAAACTAAGAATTGAGACACTATTTATTCGTAGATTGTTGCCAGATGTCTCTCCTGTAACTGTTAGAATAGAACCCGTAAGTTGCAAGGATGTTTATTCCGGCGTCTGAAATCTGTGAGAAAGCAGAAGCATTTATTTTAATAGATGAGAGTATCTGTTGGTTAAAGCGCCTCTGAGTACATGCTTTGATATCCCAAGGAAAATCAGGGGCATTTATTTTTTTCCTTTTTCAATGCAAAAGTACACCTTGTACAGAGTAAACATATTTGGAGGTAAAAGTCCAACAGGAATTCTTGTGCGATTCTTATTTTCTAGGTATTATGAGGGGACGTATTTCTGATTCCCACTGAGAGAGAGTAAAATCCCCGTGTTCTTTGCCGTAACCACTTTTTACATTTAAGGTAACCTTAACATTTAAGGTAGATCAAGCAAACACATATACCTGAGGGGTCGTCCTCTTACTGGCATTGCTGGGATAAAGTAACTCTAAGAAGGTTTTGCTCTATAGAGTTTAGTTAGTTAGTTGGTTCAAATCCCTGAGTTTGAAAGGGGCTCAGTTTAGGCGGGATAGAGTGGCTGGCAGTAGCTTATGGCCAAGCTGAAAGAATTAAAAGCAGAAAAATCAGAGGTTCTGCCAAAAGACACCTGAGAAATGTAAACTCGAGAGAAACTTGATCATTGCATGGTAAATCCTCAGCAGGATTTAGCTGAGTGAGAAGGCTACAGAAAATCTTAAGCACATTATCTAATTCCAGGTGAAAAAACAGTGTATAAATGATTTCTGACATTCTTGATCAGGCAAGGTAAAATAAGCTTTTTGAGGCCATGTATTGATTATCAAAGCAAATGGACTTGTGAAGAAGA
>JAWLRI010000942.1:824139-845545 GCA_034781795.1 Crypturellus tataupa | reverse complement strand
TTCTTGATCAGGCAAGGTAAAATAAGCTTTTTGAGGCCATGTATTGATTATCAAAGCAAATGGACTTGTGAAGAAGACAAAGTGAAAAAATCACTAGCTAAAATGGTTTTTGGTCATGGTTCTTTTGCTTCTATAGTCCCAGATTATATCTCGAAACAAAGTCAGTTACAGAATTAATTTCAACTTAACTTTTTTCCAAAAGTCTCAGTGTTAATTATTTAGTGCTAAAACATGCATAAATGACACCATATCAAAAGAGCTAGTATATTTTGCATTCATTATGCTGATGCTGGGTGATGCTGTAGAACAGGATAGTGAGAAATTCATTTAGTGTTAATATTGTGCGATATTCACGCAATAGTATAAAACATTAACATTCTGTACCAATAAATTAAAAAGTGGTGTTTGATCGTAAGGGATACAGAGTGTCTGAGAGGTAGATGATTTTAATCTGCATGAATATTCCTGTTCATTTTTCTGGCTGAGGAAAACCCATGTCATTAAATAACTATTTGGTTCACATAGTACTGTACATGCCATAAATATGAATGAAGGTGTCATCAAAAAACCCTATTTATATCGGAAAGATTAGGGTTATAGAGCTAGAATTTTCTGCTGTGTCAGCATAACCTGCAGGCATTTTTTTTTTCAAAAATAAAAATAAATAAAATAAAATATAAAAATAAAAATAAATGTTCAAAAATAAAAAAAGAGGAAAAAAAATACCCCAATGTTTCAGAAGTTCTGCAGAGACATTTCGGCCTGGTCCTGCCTCCTCTTCTCAGGAGGTGCTGTCTTGCCTCCAAAAGGAGAAGGTGAGTGATTCCCCTTCTCCCTATGCGCTCTCTTTTCGGCCCAGCTTTGCCCGGCGCTTTGACCTTTGTTGTTGTGTGGAATAGTCCGTGTCCCTGCGTCCCCAGAGCTGAACTGCTAGTGAAACTCCTTGGCTACAAGAAAGGGAGTCTTGCCCAGCATCCCCACATACCCCTTTGCTCATGTACTGTCTAGTAGAACCATTTATTGCTTTCCAGTGCCTCTGGATGGTAAGTGCAGCTCTCCTTATTTAATATTGTTAAAAGTACCTACATAAAGCCATGAAAATGCATGTATGAAACACAATTACCATCTTAAATCTCTGCTGGAATCCAAGCCCTTAGCTTTTGTTTAAGGAATGACATGAGATGACATGTCCATTTGTTTTGAGTTGGAACATGCTCTTTTGCCCCTAGATAATGCTGTGATTGCGAGATATTTATAAATAGCTAGGTAGACAAATGAACAAAGAGCTATTTCATTAGCAAGGTAAAGTGGGTTTGCTTTGCATTCACTGTAAGTTAAAGTGTTTAGGAAGAAGGCTGTTTAGGCTGTTTAGGAAGAAATGTTTAGGAAGAAATTCCTTGTAGGCTGTCTCACTGGAAAGTGTTCCGGTTTTACTCTCTGTTTTTAAAAAGTAAGGCAAAAGTACTGAAGAACATGTTGAACTATTAGCCTTGGTGTAAGCAGAGTTTAACTTGGAATAAGTGGAGTGATAATCCTTGCTTTGATAAACGTCTCTCATTTATATCTATCCATTAAAAGTAATAAAAAAGATGTTTGTTTTTAAAAAAGGCAAACAAAACAAAGCTGTGAGAAGACTAATAAAGCAATTCCTTTTCTCTTTCCTTCCCTCCCCCATGCAAATCACATACCAGTGCAGTTATTTGGCCCCAACAGGATTAGTAACTTTTTTTTTCTGTGGCAACGCCTGTGTTTTAAATAGCACATATTGTTTGTAATTCAGGAGTCTGAGTTCGTTGTTCATATGCTTACCGTCTTACCTTTGTTCATGTGAGTTTGCATGTGTATTTTTCTAACCTAATTCTATGACAAAGAAAGCGATTTGTAAACTCCTTTGTGTTCAGCTGACTGAATAAATACACTCGATAATCTTGTTTCTCATTCCAGTACTTGGGGCTAGATCCAATAAAGAACTGAGAACTCAGTTCTCTGTCAAAGCAGAATTCAGGCAGCTGCATAAGGGAGCGTTAACCATGAAAACCTCACCCAGTTATTGTAGACACCTGAGATTCTTTAGGCGACAGAAACTTAAGTTTTTCAGAGAAAAAAAAGTCTGAGGTATTTAGAGATATGTTATTGCACCTGCTCAAGTTTTGTCCTGGTTCCTCCTGAGTTGCCTCTGTAGGTGACTAGCACAAGCTGCATAGTCAGAAAGTCTGAATTGGTGGCTTGATTAATCTAGATTAGTGTATGGCTCAGTCATTCGGTGGTGGTGGCAGGGAGGAGCTCGCGTCCCCACAGTGTCCTGGCAGTGACCGTGTCACCAGGGAAGGCAAGTTCTGCTTGCTCAGAGCCTCTGAGGGAGGCCCGCCCTTGCCCATGGGTGTCCGTGGGCATTTGGGATGGGCAACCCTCCACCTTCCCTTTTGGAGTTGAGCCATGGAGCGGTGACGTGTCACAGGATTTGGTCTCTGCAGCCCTGTCCTTGCCCCCTCGCTCTTGCTGGTTCAGCCTCGTCCTTGGGCTGCAGAACTGAGTGCTTTTTCTTGATGTTCCTCTTGGCCATGAAGATTGGCGCTCCTTTCTGCATGGCAGCCAAACAGGAATCAGGGATGGGCAGCCCTGGCCCGACACTCTCATAACCTGATTACTGAGGTCCAGGGATGGAGAAACAGGTTTTCAACTTCCCTCAGCCTGAAGGAAGTTCAAAATCAAATCTTCCCTTCCTTGTTTATGTATCCTATACAAGTGCATGAAAGGTGCTTTACCTCCATTGCCCAACTCAAGGATGAAGAGCCTGTTTAGATTCTAGACAGGGCTCTTTGGTGACCCCAGGGTTCACTGAATGTGCTCTGGTTTTCTTCTCAACTGAATAGTACCATTTGCAGCCCCAGGAACTTTTTTTGTGCTCTTTTAATGTTGTCGCATGGGAGGGGAGCATATATTTATGTCAGTCATTAGCAAGGTGAGTGCACCATTACTGCGTGACAGTTTCATCTGATTTTCTAACAAAGGCAGATTGCACTGGAGCCACCTGGTTAGCCGGTTTGGTGTAACCATAATCCCTGTGATTTAAATCTCTTTTCTGGGCATATATAAAGAGAACAACACTAATTAACAGAAATAAATCTCTTATGAACATGTATTTCAATTTCCTTTTTCTTCACATGTGTTAAGTGCACCAGAAGAAACATTGCTATTACTTAAATTGCAGCTACCACCTCTGATTGACAACCACCTCTGAGATAATATTTTTAACATTTGCCCAATCATGATAAATGTTGTGCTAGATAAATAAACTCAGAATCTACCAGCACTGAAATTTTATGTCTTGACAGATCAGACCAGCACAGGGTGTTTTGATCGAGTGGGATGGCATTTTGAAGGATCCCTTTTTTTGTGCGTGTCATTGAGTGGTACGTTCTGCGCTGCTCCATTTAGTGTGCTGTCTTGTGCTATGGCTTGTAGGGATTCCATCCATTCATCCGGAGACTGCTGTCTTACTAAACCTCGGTCATTTTAATTTGTTTAAGTTTAGGAGAAGTTTTTAGTTGCCCGTTGATACATTGCTATAAATATATACCACTTAAAAATGTTTTTAAACCAATTTAAAAAAATATTACAGAAAAGAGTACAGAAGCTGTTCTGTTAAGTCACATCCAAAATCCACAGACTAATAATATGTTTCTGACTGTGACTTCTACCATGAAGTCTCCTGTGCATATCCTGTACATTCTGATCTTTAGTACTTATGGCTTATTTTGTCCTAAAGGTTTTGATTGTCAGTCTAGTTGTCAGTCTGGAAGTTCCTGATACCTATGTGAACCTCCAGTTCTCTTTTGGATTGCTAAAGTCTTGACTTTGGTGATTTCTAATGATTCAGCCAAGATGCCTTAAGAATCTTTTAGCCTAAAAGGTGTTAATTTGACACATTTACATTTAAAACACATTTTTTTGGCCTTCCTTGATGGCATTAAAAATAGAAAAATTAGTTGTAATTCAATTTCTGTCAAAATTAACTTTTTTTTTTTTTTTTTTTTTTTTTAATCTGGACGGAGAGGACTGCTTTCTAAGAAAGGAGAAATAAATATGGAGGCTAAGGAGGAACGCAAAGAAGAAAAGAGTGACAATCAAATGAGTTAGTTAAAACATTTTTATATTCAAAAGAAGTTGAGCAAGGTTTATAATTTCACATGCTATATTTACTTGCAGATATATTTACTGCCAGATGAATAAGCAGAAGACTTACCCAATTTGCTCCTATTTTGTGGGTATGTGGGTGTCAAGTCTGGAAAGAAACCATCTGTCAATGTCTATGCATGAGCTTTGGGCTGTCTCCTTCTCTGCTTTGAAAGCATAATTTTAGCTTCATTTATTCATTTGTAGCCCTATTTTTAGTAACACAGAATACCGTACATCAGACTATTGTAATTAGTAATAAATTACTCACAGAAGGAACAAATATTTGACTTTGATTAGAATAAGTAAGAAGAAATGTCACTTATTTCCCATTGGATGAATAAATAAATATTTGAATGACATTGGTAGGTTGATTTAAATAATAGTAATTATTGTTTGGAAGGAAAAATATTATTTACCATATTGTAAAGAAATGCATTTTAAAATGTGTTTGTATTACAAAGTCTTTCATTAAAAATGGGAATATTTATAGAACGTTTATAAAATTGGTATAGATCTTAAAGAGACAATTTATTTCCTCGCTTTTTTAAAGAGAAATGGTAGTTTCAATAAATTGGTCTAAATTATATTTCCCTCGAAGTTTTAAACTTCCTCAAACTAACTAACGTTTCGTGTTAATCTTCACTTCCTCAAACTAAGTAATGTTTTGTGTTAATAAAATAAATTCTTTGTTTTTTAAAAAAGGCCTCTTTTGTATTAAAATTGCTTGATAGCTTTCCTGTAATTTCCATTAAAAGGACAGTATTAGATCAGCATCTACTACCCAGGGATATGAGAGAAACTCAGTTTCCAGTGTGCTTCAGCTAGAATACTTGCGCTATTCCAGATACCATCACTTGGCAGTAGCTGCAGCAGGTTTCTTTTTCTCTTTAGTTTGGGTCCCTGTCGTTTCAGATGTCACCTTGTTGGCAGTTGTTAAATCCAGGAGCTGGGAGAACAGACGAGATGGTGCCTGCGCCAGGCCAGGGCCTGCTGCTGGGTGAGCTCGGAGGGTGGGTAAGGATTTCTGTGCCATGCTGGGTAGTCCGGCTGTTTTACCAGAATAAATCAGTTTGGTGTATATCCGCTGAGAATTAAAATGAAAACATGTGATAGAAACAGCATCAACATATTTCTGGAAATTGGTGGAGAACTTCTCCCTTCAGAGTATCACTCAGGGGTGGAGTGGGAAGGCGTGAGAAGGAGGAGCACATCATCACGCAGTGTTTTTCTGGCCTCAGCCATGCTCATATTGATGTCAACAGAAATGTTCCTGCTGACTGGAGAAAAGTTGGCAGAAGCCTGAAGCAGGTTGTCTGACCTCTTTTCTCTGATATCAGATGCAAGCATTTAATTTCTGGCTCATGTGTACTTCCTTTTTATTTTATTTTTATCAAGTGTTTTCGGCACCGGATGCGATGACGTGCGCTTTCCTATGCTGGCAATGCCTGCGCCCACCTGCTGCCGCTGCTCTCTGGCACGGGGGAGTCTCTCCAGCTCTCTCCTTCTACCTTCAGCTAGTGGGCAAGGAGATCTTGCTAATCCATCCATGAACAACTGCGTTAATCCCATATCGAGCCTGGGACCTTAGCGTTAGTAGGAGTCAGATTTCTTCCCAATGCAATTGAATCACTCGCAGTAATCTCCGCAATGGTCCTGCATTACTTGTTACTATAGCTTCACTCCACAGTAGATTTGAGCACAGTGTTAGCCATCTGTATAATTTTGATCATACTTTTTGTAGAGATCTTTTCACTCTGCGTGTTTTACTTTTTTTTTTTTCAGTGGTGACCCACTAGGGCCTTGGGTGCTAATCGTGCCACAGAAGCATAGTTAGAGCCGACGTGCAAATGTGTATTTGTTCAATCCCCACCCGTATGCAAGCATGAGACCATGAAAGACCAGTATTTTTTATTTATGACTCATTCATACACCCGCATATGTAAAGAAATGTCACATCAGCTCTACACGAGGCTCTGTTGCGTATGGACGCAGTGGGCGCTCTCACTGTCCTAGGGCCTGGTAGGTCCACGGCAGTGGCAACCTGTTCCCAAAGGCATGGATTTTCCGAAGGAGGAAGGAACTGTTGATGCTCCTGTGGCAGAACTGAGAAGAAAGAGAAATCTCTCCGCTCTTTGCTGCTCCTCTGGTGTCTCTTGGGTAAGCCAGGTAGAGCTCTGTCAAAAAGCCAGGTCTTTCATGTGTGGGGCTTGCGTAAGAGTTAATGCAAGTGTTTGGCTAGACAGATTTTTCTCTCTCTCTCTTTTTTTTTCTTTTTAGCAATTACTGTGTGTAAAGAGGGAATGTCCTTAAGCATTTATTGCTACTATTATCTTGTTGTCTATATGTATGTTTTCCAGGTTGGTTTGGAGAAGCACAAAAAAATTAAAATTATTAAAGTAGTTATCAGATGCACTGAAGGAGACTGATAGTCTGCAGAAGAAAGGTTTCTCTTGGACCGTGTTAAATTCAGTTTTATCTCACAGTTTCAAAATTTGTCACTTTCCAAAACCCAAGTTGCTTTCTTTTCTAATTATAGTGGGTGTTTGTGTGTAAGGTTTAATCTACTTCTTGGAAGTCTTCCAAGACGGTGGAGTAACTGGTATTTTGTGGGATCTTACGAATTGAAGGAGTTAGAAAATGGTAGACTTCAATTCAGAAGATACTTAACACAGGCATTGGAAATACTTTTCCCCCCCTCACTAATCTTGACTCTGGTGAAACATTTGGGGTTTGACAAGTCTTTTGTCTTCATGCTGTGATAGCAGGGAGTGCTTTGTTATAAAGAAACTGTAAACTCACAAGTTTTGTCTTGTTCCTGCATGATTTACACCTGCCTCAGAGATATTATTTTGCCAGGAATAGTTCTACATTCATATGTTTTCTAACTACACAGTTTTCTATCTCTGACTGTATCACATAGGAATAGCCAAATTGAAGTTTAGGGACATTTCTAATAGTTTATAAAAGGAGAAATGAGGAAACACAGGAGGAAAAAAAAAAAAAAAGATAACAAATGCTCACAAGGGCTCATGTGAAAAGCTTCCCTTTCTCTTTCTCTTTCTTATTTTTTTTTTTTTTGTGGATTCCCCTCGCTTCCCGTTAGCAGTGTGTTATTACAGGAAGAATCAGTTTGGCTTTTTGTAATATATTGCAGCTTTATGATTTTAGTGGTAAAAACTAGGAAAAATAATTTTGGAATTAAACATAAAAATTTTCCATTTTAGCAAGGTGATCGTTATGAAGACTGTTTTTTCAAAGGGACATGCAACCTTTCAGCTTAGTTTAACTTGCTGAGCAGCATTTTAAACATGCCAGACTGAAAATAATGTGAGTACAACCTACAGAGTCATTGAGTTCACCTGATAAAACAAGTGTAGCTTAGCGAATTATTCAGTATCTTATCATGATAAAGTAAACATAGAATTACAGGTCTTTTCTACAATTAAAAATTCACAAGTTCTTTTGTTTTGTGTTTTCTGCTATCACTCATTGGACTCCCATAGGGACTGCCAAAAATTCTGTGTTCTTGCTGTTGCCTTCCCCTGTTTTGAGAGCAGGATAGCTTTTCTAGCTTCTTTTCCAAATCCTCTGAAAAATATAGTCAGACAAAAGTTATCAAGTCTTTTAAGTGAGATCTGTCTAGCCACTACTGCTTTGCTTTTGGCTTGTCTTCCTTGTGGTTTGAGAACTTCCTTGAATGTTTGAGTTTTGTGAATTTTCAAAGGTCTTTTGAAAGGCAATCATCATTTCAAAATGTTCACTCTGCATTCAAATAATTTCAGTGAGACCAAGGTGATGATCTAGTTTTACTTCACTATATGGCAAAGACCTATGTTTGCAATCATGAGTTTACATATTGTTTGACTGCTTATTTAGCTAAAGCAGGCAGCCTGATTCCATACTGATCGCCCACAAAGTCACATGCATTTATTTAACCAAATCCAGCAAAGTGCTTGAGTCTGGCAGTATGCTGTTGAGATCAGCAGATGTCAGCTATTTTGTCTGAAACTTCAGAGAGAGAGAAAGTTGAAAAAGAGATATGGAAGGATTGGAAAATATGTACATGAAAAATATTTTGCTTTTTAAATCGGAGGCCAATGATCTGGGAACCTTTTCTGATTGCAGGTATGGTAGCAACATGAGTTATTTCTAGATCTTTAAGTGTGTTACACTTAAAAATAGAACCATCAAAATCTTCTTGAAAACTAGTGACTGGCAGAAACTTCAAAGTGAAGAATATGTTGTGTTGTCATGCTCAACACAAGAACGTAATCTGTCCCTTATGTGACTAAAGCACCTTGGATCACAAATCAAGGAAGATTTGCAGTTTTCTTGTTAAAAATGAGAAGAGTACGTAGTCATAAACCACATTTCTTCTGTTTGCCCATTTGGAAGTCGAGGCTCCAAGTATTGCAGAGAACACACCTGCCCAGCCACATAGTCCACGCGATCTCTTGTCACTTTGTTCCCTCTGAAGATGAGGATCAGCCAGTTGTTTCTGCTCTAAGCTCTGATTTCAGACATGCAGCAGATATGAGGCTCAAATATCCCCAGTGGGAAGGAAGTTGCTGCTCAAGGAGTATAATAAAGGCACCTCGTGGTCTCTCCAACAAGATCCATATGAACGTGTAGCCCATGGGTAGTGTGTAGTAATCATGAGGCTTCAGAATGTGTGAACTCACCCGAGTCAATGTCTGTGTCAACTGTGTTTCGTAGTAAATGTAAGGGAATCTGATAAGACTGTTCATATGAGCCCTGATTTTCAGCAGTGTTTTCTAACTGATAATCTGATTGTAATTTGCTTCTAGGATCAAAGGGAAAGTGATTTGCTGTGAGTGAGAAAAATGATTGTGGGAGCTGTGTTTCTTCTCTGCAGTCAACTCCAAAAAAGACAATTGAAACAAGTTAATAATTCATCGTACTGCAAAAAAGCAAAAGAAAGCAGGCTTTCTCAGACAAGTGCTGAACGATGAGTTCTATTTGACTCAGCCACCTTCACTTAAAAGAGAGCGTCATACTCCATCTTATCATTACAGCTGCCATTCTTTCCTGACAGATTATGCTGAACGGAAAGGATATGGAAAGCTTACAGGCCACATAACAGGGCTTTTGCCCCCTTTTTTGGTAATTAGCAGTCTGAAGGTCAACAGGACAAAACTTGTACTTGTTCCTTTAACACATTGCTGTGCTACTTCAGATGAAAGCAGTTCAGTCTTAAAACCTAAGCAGTTTTATACAATGAAGACTAATCCAACCATTAAGAACGAGCTTATTGTTTAAGGATTTGTAGATGTTTGGTAAGCTGAGAAACTTTTCAAAGTTTTGTTCAGCCACAATAGTAGATAAATAAAATGAAAGCAAACCATGATGAAGTTGTTTTGCCTGTTCTCCCAGCTGTATCAGGGATTTCTTTTACAGAGTAATTCTTCATCTTTCCTTCTGCATTACTGGCTGCCACACTTCATTTGTAGACTACAGTGACCTTTACAGAAAGACTAGCAGTAGCAAGGGCTTAGGGATCACTGCCTTGATAGCTGGAGAGAGAAGATTATTTTAGTGTCCGTGAAATTGTCTAAAGAGTACAGTATCAAAAAGATAGATTCTTCCTCCCAATCCCAATCTTTTTTATAGGGATCTGAAGCATATTAACTTCTAGTATGACTAGGCCTTTGGAAGAGGTCATCTGGCATGGTCTCAGTCATGGGAAATAACTGGGCAGCGGTATTAGTGCTGTTTCTATTCTTCCTTCTGGAAAACTGGAGTCAAGAGTGTAGGAGGCAGAGGAAGGTCTTGGATATTTCCCCAAGGAGATCTTAGAGAGAGGATACGGAATGATCATGGTGCCTCAAGACTCCCCTCCTAGGGATTAGTGAGGGAGAAAGTGATATTTCTGCAAGGGTTGTGGAGCTCCTGGGTAAATGTAAAAACATGACACTCGTGCTCATACCAGGCTTCCCCTAGAGCTGCAAGGTAAATGAGACTTGTGGGGAGGATATGTACCTAGAACATGATACATACATGGAGAATGACTTCTTTTGAGAAAGTCAAGGTTCTGGCATCTCTGAAAATATTTATTTTCACTGCTGTGCATCTGGAAACATAACCAATAGGGAGGTGTGACTATATGTTGAATGGTGGTGGAATGCTCCAAAGGTTGGTTATAAAGTGCTCCCACCTTGGTTTGCCAACTGTAGTCTAAGAAAATGTATCAAAGTCTAGTCTTTCAGCCCTACTTTTTTTTTTTTTTTTTTGTAAGTTTGTGTTGAAATAAAAGTCAATTTGGGAGGAGATAAATATAGCCAGAAGTTAAAATTTTCCATACAGAACAGTGTTAAATGTGGTCACTTTTGACATAATTGTTGAGAAAAGGATGTTTTTAAGGAAATGTAGCTTCTCACTGGGGTCTGGATTTAGGTCAAGAAATTCACTTTGCCAAACAATTCCACTAACAAACTTTTGACATAGAAGTTTGACATTTGTTCTGTCAGGTGCTCAGTATCTTGTTACGAAATTGGAGGATATCCCAAACTCAGACAGCCTATTTTAATATGAGGTTGTTTTTGCTTTCCTGAATACTTCAGCATTAAAATATATTGAAAAGTTGGCAAGTAATTCTAGAAGATGTGAAAAGAGAGAAATGCTAGAATGGTAAATATATATAAGGAAAAAATGGGAAGGAAAGTAGGCAAGGAAAGGTTGTAATTGACTATATCAAGATATTCTTTGAGTTGAGGGATAAAACCAGATTAATGGAATAACAAAGGAAACTATCTTAGCAGATCATACACATACCTGTAGAATCACTTTTCAGTGGTGAAGAGTAAAGCCATTTAATAATTGTGTGTGATGTATATATCTAAGATCATATATATAAAATATATGTGTCTGTATATCTGTATATACACAGATATATATACAGATGTATCTAAGGTAAGTGTTTAATATACTTCAATAATATATGGATCAAACTTTTCAAACACAGAAGTATTGGTATTGGGAAAACCAATAGTGACTGTTCCTAAAAGGCATTACAGATGTATTATACTAAATGACATGGTAAATTTTTGCCTTTTGAAAAATATAAAGAAGATAAATTAACTACATATGAGCAAACATGAGATCATGTATCATAGAAAAGCCTAAGGTGGAGGGGACCACTAGAGATCACCTAGTACGACCTCCTGATGAAAGCAGGGCTTAGGCTGCATTCTCCAGGGTCCCATCAAGCTGAGTCATGACTATTTCCAGTGGAGGAGATTCCACCACGGCTCTATATAACCTATTGCAATTTTTAATTGTTCTCACAGAGATTTATTTCTTATATCAAGAACAAATTTTCTCTGAAACAAATTGTGCCCATATTTAGGAATGGGGCAGTCTGTACCCAGGGAAACAGTAGGTCTGGAGAGAGTTTAAAGATCTCATGAACTGCAAGCTAACAAGAGTCCCTAGTGTGAGACTGTTGTAAGAGAGAGGGGATTATTTTCCAGGAAGCCAGTCACCAGAATTCAACAGTAGTTGCACCTCTGTGTGTACTGTGACAAGGATAACTGCTCTAGTTTAAGCTCAGTATTGTTGAAAGAGTGTTGCAATGAGGAAGTGTTGGGGAAGAAAGTCACTGAAAATGACTAAGGCCCAGTGAAACTACTCCTCTCTGAGAAACTTGAATTTTTCAATCTGTTAACACTATTAAAATAGAGAGGGTCCTTGATTAAGGATACAAGTGTCTTGAAGGAGGAGACAATATATTTGTTTTATATTGGGTCTTTAGAACAGCAATGAAAATCATAACAAAAACTAAAGGTTATAGCTGGAGCGTAGGGCAGATTCCCATCAAGAATAATGCACAACATTTTTCACAGTAAAAATGATTCATTATTCTGACATATTATCAAGGGAAGCAAGAGTTTCTTCATCTCTCTAAATCTTCAGACTATGACAGGTTGCTTTTCTAGCTGATATGCTTTTGTCAAACAAAAGTTACTGATGAATAGGGCTAACTGGTTGAGATTTATTGGTTCTTCCTTGGCCTTGGTTATGCAACCGAGGCTTTTGGCTGTTCATGTATTTTTATTTTTAAGGACTGTGTGCAAGGAACAGAGCACAGATGCTTTTATATATGGCACTGTATAGAATGAATGATTGCAGAAAAAAAAAGCTTTAATTCTAAGAAATTGAGATTAATAGAAAATCTAAGAGAAAAGAGGAAAAGTAAGTGAAATATCACAAAAACAAGAATTAAGGTGAATGGAATTAAGGTGGAATTAGAGTAAACAGAATTTCTCATTTATGATTGGAGTAATGATGTGTGTTTTCTTGTGCTCCCAATCAGGACTCACGGTACCATGATATAACTGTTATTAACAGGCTCAGGAAATGCCTTAATGATTGCTGCTCAAAAGCTTCCCAGTGTGAAGATGCTTTGAATGCAGAGGGATTTTCTTCTTTGACCAGCACTCTAAATTTGTTCTCAACTATTCCCTGCAAACATTAGAAATCCTAGAGTTGCGCAACCCTAAAATTGTTATTTTAAATGTTAGCACTGAAGTTCTCCTTTGTGTCTTAGATATTGTAGCATGCTAGTTATGAATGTGTTTATAGTGAATTTTTCTGAGTGTGGACAAAACTATAACATACCTTAGAGCAAGCAAGAAATAATCCATAATCAAATTGTTCTGGGGCATGGTGAAAGAGCAAAGGGATTAAGAAAAGCATCACTGGAGCAGAGTTCAACAATGTGTGAAAGTGTACCTGAAAATGAGATGTTGTACTACACTGACAGTTATCTACTGATACCGCAGAATGAGAAATGAGAGTATGTCTGAAGGAAGAAGGTGATAGAAATCAGGATGAGTTTTCAGAGAGGGAGTGAGGAGAACGAGGTGACACAGCCGGAGAATGAGTAACTTCTTGTTGGGACCAGGGCCAGGAAGAAGAAAAGGGCAAATGCTACATTTACCAAAGTAATACAGGAAATCTCTCTGCAGAAAATGATTCTTGATAGGTTGCTGCAATCATAGCAGTATGTAAAAATAATAAAAAAAAAAGATTAAAAAAAAAAGAAAGGATAGATACTGCAAATGCCGTGCTTGAGACCCTCGGTGTAGCGTGGATCTTGCAGTGAAGCATTTCTGTGCTGGAGAGCTGGCTACAGCTGTGGGAAGCCAGTACCGAGGTAAGCGCACAGAAAGCTGCGAGTGCTGAGGAGCCGTGACCCTGGGACCTGGGAAGGGGACTCGTGGAACAAGGTATAGAGGAGCCATATGACTTTGCCTGGGGAAATTAAGCTTTAAATTGGTTGTGAGTTGTCTAGCCTGGAGGGATCTTTATTCCGCTATATGTCTGGTTCCAGAGGCCATCTGAACCATATCTGCTTAAAAATACACCTGTGTGTGTGTAGATAATTTTCTTTAAAACTATCTTTATTGAAACCATCATTAAAGATTTAATTTTTTGTGTGTAATTTGGAACTTCAGATCATCTGAGGAAGGAATTGGTAGCACTGTCAGTTGTAAACTTGCTCACCAGCTTCTCCTTAGATCTTACTTCAGGTTTGAGAAAAAACAAGTTTATAATAAAAGCTGATAATTGTCTAATTTTTTTAAGTCTCTGCATCTATCTTCAACCTTCATAAATATCATATTATTGCATTAAGCAATAGCAAGCTTGACAGTAAGAACTAAATTACGCCCATGCTCCAGTGGTAGTCTTTCCATTTTTGTGTGGGTACCCCAGAGAGGTTTGTAGTCTCACTGTCAGCTGTAGTGGCTCTGAAAATAAACAGAATTCATCTCCAGGCTTCTCAATCTGTCATCTTTTCCTTGTGCTTATATGCAGAGGAAAAATGTTAAAAAAAAAAAGAAAAGAAAAGCCATTACTGAGAATTTATAATTTTTTCTCTGGATTTTTCTGAAATCTCAGCTTGAATGAATCAATACAATAAAAATTAGAATCAATCTAAACTTTACCCCAGTCTTAGCATGTAGCTTTAAAAATATTTATTTAATTTGATTAGGCTTTTTGTTTATTATTTTTACTTTGTACTGGTTTGGGAAGCAGTATTTCTGAAATGCTGTGAGGGGGGTTTCTTCCTGAGCAAAAGCAGGAACACTGTAATATTTGTACCTACCTGTTCCATGATGAACACCTAATTTAATATATAGAACCAAAGCTGTGAACTTGAGAATTTATTCTCGAGTAAACACTTTCTTAAATTCAGGTTCTTCATTCTACTACTTCATTCTACCAAAACTTGATTCATTAGGTACTAATAATAAGAAGCAAATTTGGATCTATAATTTCTGCACAATAAGGTTTATTTCCTGTTTTCCTGATAATTGTGATTTAAAACATGTCCTCTTGCTGAGAATATTCAGACTTCTCTACAACTTTCATTTCATCCAGTAGCACCTTGCCTTTAAAAAAATAAATGTTCTGTTGTTAAAACAGAAGTATCATCTACCTACCAGATTTTATTAGAAGTATATTAATTCTCTATTCCAACTTGAAAAAAATGTCTGGAGGCTTCTAGCACAGCTTCATCATGGTGTGGTGGATCCAAAGGGTATCAAGACCATCCTTTCTTTCCTGGACCCCTTTGCTGCACTCTGTCCTGCTGCGGAGCACTGCCGTGAGGCTGGTGTCCGGCTGCGGCTGCACGGACACGGCCCAGAGGGAAGCAGGGCGAGTCCCGGGGTAACCCGTACTGCAGCGTGGCCCAGGGCGAGGACTTCTCCCACTGCATATTTGTGGAAATCTCTTCTTGTCAGGACTGGGTAGAGAGCCCAGGAATTTTGTCCTCTGTTTATTCTGAAAGAGCGTATTTATGGTTGCTGCCTGCGAAGCATTTTGTGCAGTATAGTGCTATTTGGATAATAAGATCCTGAGATGAGAATTTCGGAGTTCATGCAACTTCCAAAGTTCATGTAATGTTTTCAAATACTGAAAATGTTACTTGAAGGAATGTCTGTCTGCTGTTGTGTCGCAAGAGTAAAACAATAGCACATTTTACTCGAGACCTTGGAAATATTTTCCTTTTTCTAATAAGATTGAAATAACTTTCCAACCGCTTGCCTGGAAAGTTGGCAAGAGGCTGAGGAACTCTTACAAGTTTTTGCTATTTAAGTTAACTGGTCATGCCTGTACCTGGATGGAGTGACATTTATTATACCCAAAAAGTGCAGAAGGAAATCTAAACTTCTGTGGGAAGCAAAGGGAGTGTGGGAGTGTGTTTAGTTTAATTGTTTATGTCACTGAAACCTAGGGAAACTCATAATCTTAAATTAAATTGAACATCAAAATGTCACTTGATATTTAAAGGAAAAACCCCAAGATATACTCTGCCAAACATACTGCATGTGCAGACATTTACTGAGCTCTGTATTATTTGTGGTGTTTTCTTGTATTAAAACTATTAAAAAAAAAAAGCAAATAGTGAAAAGCATTGCAGTCTATACATATCTGTGCATATCCAAAAATTAGGACAGTAATTCATATGAATCACAAAGAATTTGACATACTATCCTCCAAAATAATTAAGGATTTTAATAACATTTTAATGTTCCTTAAGAGTTGTAACTAACTTTATATCTGGTCTTATATATGTTGAAGCAACAGCATATATTGCAGATATTATTTTATGCTTTGTGAAGTGATCTGATTCTCTGTCAGCTGTTGGGCCATAGCATGGGGGCTTTCTCAGCAAAAATAGAAGGAAAAATAGAATGAAAACTCATCTGGAGAACCAAACTTAAGGTGGCTTTTGAGGACAACGAGCACAACAGGAGATGTGTTAGGGAAGGAGGAAAGGCTTCTCGGTACCATGTTTGCACAGATTCTTTCGTCCCACAGGGATAGCGTCTCTGGGCTCTTCATCCAACAGGATCCAACAGAGCTCAACGGGCAACTCCTGCACATGGATGCAGCATACTCGGACAGCGAGGGTGAGGGCTGCTCTATAAATCTGTGGGGAAATTGGCTCCACAGGTCAGGGTTTGACTCGTTCCTCTGACTGCAAATAAGCTCAAACGAGACAGCAGGAACTTCTCCAGTGAAGGGAGATTGCCAGGTGGTTTTGAGCCAATATGTCCAACTCCGTCCCATTTATCTTTGGCCATTCTTTGGGCTGGGGCCAGAGTGCTGCTGCGCTGCAGCCACCCACGGCTGCAGGAGCTGCAGAAGCCCACAGGGCTCGCTCACACCACAGGCTGGCTAAAGTCCCGGGGAAATAGTTCAGTAGTGGAGCACAGAGCTAGATCTCTCTCCACTCATTTCCCTGAAAAGTGCAGCCAGACCTGTGGTTTGTGTAAGTTTTGTCATGATAATTTTAATAATATTTGTAGAGCTCAGTTATTGGTTCACTGAGGTTGAAGTGTTAAATTCAACAGGCACTCAAATAAAATGGGATGAGAACAGTATAAAAAACTTGGAACTAAAGTCCAAAACTACCCTTCAGGATTTCTACTGAAAGTGGGGAAAAAAAGAAGGGCTACTTTTTTTTATTGGTTAAAAAAATAACAAACAGAACAGATGGCAGACATCTTAGATTTGTGTCTTTCTAATCCGAAGCACCAAAGGCTATTTTTTCTGGTTTTCATTTTGAACATAGGGGTAGAGGTAGATTAATGGGTTTTGTTTTAGCCTCCGGTTCTTAAACATCTTGCACTTGAAAACAGTGTTTTCCTCCTCCTCTGTTCCAGATGTTACATTCTGGAGAATATTTTTCTTAGTATTTTTCAAGTTCACTGAACTGCCTTGTATTTTAATGATGTTGGTTAGGAACTGTACCAGTTCATAAGCGATGATGTACCTAAGGCTGTTTATAGACTGCAGTGTGGGATCCATCATAGCTGAAATGGCTTAGGAGGATGAAACGTGATCCTTTTGGACAGCTGTGTGTTTAGATTGAGGAGGGACAATCAAAAGAAGAAGGATGACACTGAGTTTCTACATGATGAGAAGTTGGAGAGTTGGCAGTTATTTAAGCAATTTGTCAGGATTTGCAGGATCTGAATGACCCCAGGGTAGTGGAGCAGCACACAGGAAGTTCAGACTGTTGATGACTTGATTAAACTGGGTATGTTAAGGTAGTTTTGATAATATTTGTGAACATACTTTTTTCTTCTACAGGGAAGATTTAGCGAAATATTAATAATTTCCTGATGGATTTCTTTTGTCTTCTCTTTGTGGACAGGGTGTAGCACTAGGCATTTCTCTGAAACTCTCAGTTCCCTTTCCAAGTATTATTTCCAGCAAACAAGTTGTCAGAGATAATTTACTGTTACTCTCTCCATTACGCTTTATCCTTTGTTTCACATCTTGTTTCTCTGCTTGCTTCTTTCACTTTCTTCCAAGCACCCCTGGAAGGAGTTATCTAAAATTCTCAAAATGATCAGATGGGTCGGATAACGCATGTTTTAATCTATTTATTTATCTATTTCTCTGCTGCTTGTTCAGGGAACCTAGGGTGACAAGAAGTTTAGCTGTAGGTAGTCTTCAATGTATGTGCCTCAGTTTAGAGAAGAAGGTTCTAAAATTAATGTTTGTTTTAACAATTTGGCTTCCAAAAATTTTTAGCTGGTAGAGTTGGTGCATTGCCATGCCTACCCTCTTTTTTTTTTTTTTTTTTTTTTTTTTTAAGCATGAGCAAAAAACCTCAGGTGTTACAGAGAAACACGAGTTTTCAAAAACTCAGTGCAGTTTAAGATCTCTTACTGCTTCCGTAACTGAGACCAGATCCTGCCCTGTGTGGTGAAAAATACTGAGATGCAGGGGGATGTGCTGGATAAATTGCAGTTTCTAAACAACTGCATCAAACAGATTACAAAGAGAAGGCATAAACCACTGTGGAATGGCACGTTTCTTTTCTACAGTGACACCATTGTGGCAGTAGTTCAAAATAAGTAGAAGAAAGAAACAAAATATGGTTGGGTAGTTCAAACAGGAGGATATATAAAATATCACTCAGAGCACAGAATTAAATAGTAGCTGGGAATGGTGCCAGAAAGACTTATGGTTTTGCTTCAAAAGTACTTTTAGTTACATGTTGTTTTTTTTTGAATTAAAATATCATTTTTTCTCATATAGCTTTCCTTCAAGGGTTTCTCATGTAGTTGTTTATTAGTAAACAGCTGCTTGCAATGAAAGACAATCTCTTTATAGGCATCGTGGTTTCTGCTAGATGTGTTTGCTGATTGGGGACTTGTTGCACTTCTGTTCATTCTAATATAATCCAGATAAGAACATGTAAATATGCTAAACCGGACATATAACTCACAGAAGGACCAAATAAAGAACAGATAAGGAACAGATATAGAACTTTTGACCTTTAGAAATACTTAAAATAACTTGTTGAAATAACCTAAATATACATGTTCATATACAAGCTTCTATATACATATATAATATATATATATACAGAATATTATTGCAAAAATGTTTATTATGCACAGCCCATGAGGCAGATATTTAAGAACAATATGGCATAAGAAACTCACTTGGTATTTAGCTAAAATAGTATCATAAACACTAAAATGTTAGTTGGTACATTGTTTGTTCAGGCTGTTTAATAGATGGCATTTGTTGGAGACTGACATCTGTGAGACATTTGAAAAACTACCAAGTTGTTAAATCACAGTTAAAAACAAAGAGTTGATAAGATAACTCTTGTCATAAATTCAAGGTCAGATAATTGTAATTGAATACCTGCTATAAGATAATCTTTCAGTTGGTGTCCAATGTAGCTTTTCAGTTACATCCCATGTAGCTTCAAACAGGAACTGAAATTTGGTCACTTACTTAACATTCTGTATAGATTAGAAGCTTGCTAAAGCTATATTAATATTATATTATAATATAGCTACCGAGCTATATTATTTGTATTGTTTTCAGATTTCAAATTAATGAATGATTTACATCAAATTTGACTGTATTCTCACAATCTCCAAAATCGGGAAAACATTGTTGCCAGGATGTAGGAAATTTAAGCTAACACAAAGGGGTTACTGTAACCTCACCTTATTTGCCTTATTGAGGTAACAGGCTGCTTAGGGATAGTAGATGTAATAGCCTAGATTGCTGAACTTACTAGAACATTATAGCTGTCATATCCTAGTCCGTAGAGGATTTTTAGGAGATATTTTGGTATCTCAAGGAGAAAAAACTTGGTATTTTTTTCTTTATGCTTGAGTAAGGTGAGAAACATCCTGTCTGCTGGTGTAAACAGGCGACCAACCTAGGCGAACCTTTGGTCTGTTGGTTCTTGTCCTGGAACAATCCCCACAAGTGGCCAGGGTGGAGCAGAGCTGTTCTGTGCAAGAGAAGCACCAGGTCTGGGGACAAAAGGGAAAGATTTCCCATCTCTCAGAATCTCACCACACTGGTTTTGTCTTAGCTACTCCCCAACTTTTTTTTTCTATTTTCCCCAGAAGATTGTTGTTTCTTGTCAGTATTTCCTCTGCAGGCTACTGTTTGAGCTCCTTCTTCGTGCTTTGAGCATCTGCTCTGTGCCTTGAACAAGCAACCTTTCCTTTTTAATGCTAGCCGGTCTTCAGTATAAATGAAGGCATGTTTGCCTTCAGCCAGCTTGCTCTCTTCCAAATACGAAAGTTGGAGGAGTGGGAGGCAGGAGCGTATTGTTGAAAAATTTCCTGCCCCATCCATCCATGTGTCACACTAAGTTAAACTCTCACCTACTTAGTGACAAGCAGCTTATATCATCTTACATCTGAGCTCTGAGTTTCTCCTGCTAAATTGAGTTTGAGCTTGTGAGACTGAAATGTCAGAAGGCTAGAGCAGGTTGGAGCAGCCAAAGAGCATAAGCTAAAGCTGGCCATGTTATTAAAGTTGTAGTTTACTATATGTAGATGCTGCTGTATTTAAAGAAACACTATTGATGAAGAATTTGCACTTTTTAATGAAAAAGTTATGCAAGTGACAAGGGAAATAATTAGACAGAAGGATTAGATAAAAATGTCTCTTATTTGAGCCTACTTATCCTCTGCCTGATATTTGTTATATGGTCAATTCCTCTATTTTTCTTTGTTTTTTTTTCTTGCAGAGGAAAACATAACTGTAGATGGTAGAGTACTTTCTAAAGCTACTTTTGTCCTGTTGGCATGTTTTGACAGAAGAGGTAACTTGGTACAGGTATAAAGAGGGCATTTATTTGGATAAATAATTAAAAATTTAGAATAATTTAACATTAAATAATGTACATTTTTAATGTGAGTAGGATTCTATTGCCTGGCTTCTATTTCTGACCTGAATTAAAAAATGCATACATATGCAAGAGAAAGCTTTTTTGTAAATACATTTATCTATGTTTTCTGACTGTTCAGTAAGATTGCTGCTGTCTAACTCCCAACCTTCTCTTGCCAAGATTGCCTCTAAAGATAAGGCTTCAGGGAGGCTCAAAGAGGATGTGCGATAAGATGTGCATGAGAAAGAAAATTGTCTGTTAGTGGGAAAAATAAATGGAATCCACTCCTGTCAGGTCTTAAGAAATCTTGTCCAGGCTTTTGTAAATGTCTCTGTTTAAATGCACTATTCATGCATGTGCCCAGCACTGTTTTACTAGCAACATTAGAGCTCAGATTACAGCAACGTTAGAACTTTGGGACAAGGAGCATCCTACTGACCAGCTTTTAATCCTTCTGACCAACTTTTACTGGATTATTAGAAAGAAGAACTACTGCTTACGTCTCCAACAAGGCGGAGACATTTCCCATTTCTAGAAAAACGCAGTTAAAGAAGCATGTTCCTATCCTTCCTGGGAGAGGAACCTTCTGGCGCCTCAAGAATCTGCTGCTTCCCCTTCCAGACTTGGCTGCAACTTTGAGCCTGCCTAGCTGGCCGTGACTTATGTACACTTATCTTGCTATATAAACCACAGAGCTCCTAATAGAAGGTTGAATTAGGCTGGTTAAAGTTTACCAAATTAAGTGGCATGAAGTGGGAAGTGGTTTAGACAAAAAGATAGGCTAGAGGGTAGGAGTGGAAAGATACACAGACTTAAAACTGTTCTTTTCCTCCTATCCTGAGAACCAAGTTGCCTGTGAGCAGCTGTTTGGGATTCAGTCATCCTGAATAGCATCTCACTGGAAGTAAAGAGGGAGCAGAAGTCGGAACAAGGCAGCTTTGTTTGGTCCCTGCCACTTCAGTGTGAGAGTAAGGTCCAAACTGATCCTTCAGCCTCATAATGGTGCTGGGGGAGCTGGTTTCTGGGGAA
>JAWLRI010000942.1:806597-824039 GCA_034781795.1 Crypturellus tataupa | reverse complement strand
CCACTTCAGTGTGAGAGTAAGGTCCAAACTGATCCTTCAGCCTCATAATGGTGCTGGGGGAGCTGGTTTCTGGGGAAACCAGAAATAGATTAAAATTGTATGGGAAGGGAGTTGCAAAAGTTCTTGCTTATTGTTTCTGCAGAACTTATTCATGAGAAAGTCAAAATGAAAATAGGCAGAGGATGCAGCTTAGAATGGGGTTTCTTCATTGCACAAAGGGAAATTCCTCCTCTGTGCAGTAGGAAATACCATAAATGCATTCCCTGTGAGGTGTAACTATTGTGCACAGAAAATATAAAAGGGACATTTTCAGGAAAAACATGAGCCTTCAAATAGGATCTGTGGTTAAAACATGTTACATTATTATTCTAGCAGCAGAAAAAGGCACAGATTGGCTGCCCTATTTAGGTCATTGGTTAGGTCCTCAAGCAGCTCCAAGGCCACTGCCTCCATCCCCAGCATGGAGCCCCGGCTCCCTCCTTTGCTGTCACCACCAGAAGCTGGCAGCCTCTCTGGGTGCACATTCTGTGGAGGGAGGTCGCAGACACCAAAGTGAGGATTTTGTGCAGCAGAAACACAAGCAGGGGTGGCTTCATGCAGTGGGAAGGGAAGCAAAGGCTGGACCAGCGAGGTCTGTCACTCAGTCCTGTGACAGGGAGCTTCACATTTCCCTTTCTTCAGGAAACTCGTGTCTGTTGGAAGCTGTCTGTGTGACAGAGCTGCATTTGCCCGGTCTGCCCAGCTGTCTGCACGTCTACTCCTGGCACAGACACTGCTGATACGGAGGGATATCCGACCTGACTGCACTGTGGTAGGCTGGGTGGCTGCTTTCTGACTGTGTGGTACAGCTGGGGACATTAGGTTGTGTTGTCTCTTTCCTTGGCTAGCAGTGCTCCTACCAAAGAGCCGAGGCTAGGGCTTGCCCTGCGGTGTATTCTTTCTGTTCTGGATTTTAAAATGTTCTCCAAAGGGAATTCTGTGTTCCTCTTGGAGAGTTCCAGGGTGATAGAGAGCAAGCTTAAAGGTCCCATCCTTCCTTAATTGGGAAAATATTAGGCGTTTAAAGAGGAGATTTTGTGTCAGTTCTCTCTTTGTAAGTATGGAAGGATAATATTGGTGAGTGAGATCCAGGCATCTTGCAACAATTTTGGGTAACTGGAAGCTCTCTACTCATCTTTTGCACCCGTGACTGCGATGACTGACCTGTTTCCCCAGGGCAATGGAATGAGGTCCTGAGCAGCAAATCAAGCAAGGGAGCTTCTTTCTCCTGTGGGACTCTGATTTTCTAATAGATCATGGGAGTGCCTTAAGTACGTCGTAACATATCATGGAACGTTTGAAAATGAACAGGAATATTAGAATGTTGTCAGAGAAATGATGGAGAAAAGCAGAAAGTTCTTATCCAAAGTGTTCTTTAGATTTAAAGTGCAAAATTAATTTTAAGATCTTAATTCTAAGAGGTAGGTCTGTTTAAAGGAAATAAAAACAGACCCATCACTTATCAATAGGAAGAAAGATGGAAGCAAGTAGAAGGATGGGTTTTTTCCAACCTCCAAGCTAGGCAAGTCATTGAGCATATGAGCTACTGAGACCCTTGTGTAGATGTGTCTTCGACTGCTCTGCACTAGATAAAAATGCATCTCACTCTTCTCCTCTCAGCCATTTAGTTCATATCTCCCCAGTGTCTTGTTTAGCCAAATTTAAGAGGCTAATTTAAGTCACACTTTAAATATGCAGAAATGGAGAGAAATGCAGAAACGCTGGAGGGAAGCAGAGGTAAACGAAGGCACGTGGGCTCCCAGCCCAGGGCTCACTGGCCAGACTTCAGCTGGGAGCGGAGCCTGGTCGATCTGCATCTCCAGGGTGCCAAGAGTCCCCTCCTCTTCTGCCTTCTGAGACTTCAACCTCAGTTTTTCAGGAGGGATCATGTAGTAGAAGAGTAAGACCTGAACTAAACCTGGGGCTTCTGGCCACGGTCAGTACAGCAGCAAGGAAGGAGCCAGCCAGTCAGCCTTGTTAGATCACTTTCAGACCTTAAAAACTGGTAATTACTTTGGGGTTGGATTTAAATAATACATGACAACTCAAGTCTATGACCATGCATTTTAATATAGCAAATATTCAGCTTTTCTGGTTTAGTGGGGATTGGGTGGATTAAAAAATACCTTACTCATCTGTAAAAAGGCTTAGTCCCAGCAAATCATGGCTTTAATTACAGGAAATAATCATAAACTACTTTATATGCAATTAAAGACACTTTCTTTTGGAGATATTTTTGTAATTTATATTTTTTCCTAAAGCCAATTATCCAAAATATTATACTCTTTCATGCCTGCAGTGCAACTTTGACTTGCATATAAATTGATTTTTGAAGTGAAACTTTCTTCATGTATAATTGAAACTTGAGACTATTTTACCTTTATCTGGGTAATTGATTAATAGGTCAGATTAAAGCTGCTGGTTAGTACTAGCAGCTAACAGTTTTATGCTACCATTTGCTCGATTAGATAATTGTATTCATTTGGAATGTAAATTGACACAATTACAATGGCATTTTTTAAAATGTCAACATCTTTTATGTTAATATTTAATCAGCTTTTAATCAAATGCTGAAACTGTTTGAAACAGAAAACGCCTTTGCCTTTCATACTGAAATTTAATATAACATTGATCCAAAGCTTGTTAGTCGCATGGGAAGACCACTGTAGGCTTTGTACCATACTCATAAGCTCCTCTTTAAAGATTTCAGAGGGCACTGATCTATTGAAATCACAGCAGCCTCTGAAGAGAAACATTTCCATGCAGACGGGACCACACCACTGCCCTGAGCTTTCTCAAGCACCACCAAACAAGTAATGGAGTATTCATGATAGCCTTGAAGTCTAGGGAAAATGTATCCTGAAGGATATTTGCCCTTTTGGTAGCTAGAATCCCTGAAGTGTGAAGAAGGAAAAAAAAAGAAAAAAAAAAAAAAAAAAAAAAATATTTTGTTGTTTTTATATTGGCAGTTCAGGGAAGAGCTTCACCTCTACTGAATATCTGTGAGTCAAGAACAGGAACTAAGGAAACATCCAGGCAATTGTCAGCATGATCCTTCCTGCATCGCTAGCAGGAATATGAGCTGCACTGCTTTTCATCAGGGCTCTGGCCCGGGTCTTGCTGATGTCGACGTTTCTGCCTGTCTCTGGCCAGTGAATTATTCCTCGGACAGGTGATAGCTAGCGCTTTCAAACTTGTCCGTCTACTTTATTGAGAGAGATCACCTCAAAGGGAGATGGGCCTGAAGATCAGCTTGGGAACTGACTGGCTGAGAGGGAACAGAAGCACATTTTGAAAGAATAGTATCCCTTCCCAGAGAATTTTGATATAAGAGCCATATACTTGTATTTAAATATATGAGGGGGATAAGGAACAGAGGCACAAAGGACCTTCTTAAAATGTTGGCATAAAGACAACAGATATGCACTGACTGTGAATGAATTTAGCTAAGAGACTCTCGCTCTCAGACTATGATTCTGCAACAGGGCATCTTTCAGCAAGCAGAGAGATTATTTTGAAGAATCAGCCAGCTCATCTGCCTGATTGCCTACAAGAAGTGGTCTTGTTAATCCAACCAGGTCATTGGGCCTGTTTCCTCTCAGGCCAGTTATATCTGTGTTGTCCTGGTGCCATCCTCCTTGGCAAATGCGTGCATGGATTATTGCAAGCGCATGGCTGGAGGATGCCAAAGCTGTAAGAGAGGTGGCGTTGTGAAACCTCCCACCTCAAAGCCAAGACTTTCACATGACTCCATGGCCTGGCCAAGGGGTGACAGACCAAGGCTGCTGGCATCAGTGTGGGGCAGTTGCCCCAAGGTGAGTGCCCAGCACAGGGGTACCTGGAGGAGCACAGCAATGTCCCGGCAGCCCCAGCTCCCAGCAGTGCAGCTCTCGGGGCACGCAGTGGCAAGGGCAGATGTTTGCATGCCTCTGTGGATACTGCTCATTCTTTTGATATGTCTTGATTTGAAAAACAATATAGGGAATTTACAGAATCTTTTAATTCGACTGTCAGAACTCTGTGCAAACATAATTATAGGCCAGATATGGCATAGAGCCTAGACATAGTATTTGCAGTGAGCAATAGTATTTGTTGTTGGAAACACTTGGGCCTATAAATCTGCAAAGATAAAGCTGATTGATAGGAAAAAATCCCTAACAAAACATAGTGTTGCAGGTGGTTTTCAGTGAATTTTCCCGTGGCTTTATATGCATGTGCCATATCATTATATTCTTTTCTCAGCCATTAACTTCTGCTGCGGAGCATGAGATATTTGATTCTTTTCTGTTCTGTCCTTAGCGTCTGTTGCCCTTGCACCTGGATAGGGCTGATATGACTCCGTTTAAGCTGTGATGTGCAGCGGCCAGACATGTACTGGGAGAGATACAGTGAGAGGGGCTCTGTCCTGAGGAGCCACTGGGCAAGGTGGCCTTGGGGTGTGCTGCCACCGCCACCCGCTGTCACCGTCCCTGTCCCTGCCTTGCCCAGGCAGGGGGCTGTGGTGTGATGGTGGCAGCGCAGGAAGCTCAAGGTGGCAGCTGGAAGCACTGAGAGATGTGATGTGTCTCTGCCTGTGTTTGATATAAGCAATACTGCCAATGCCAGTGGTGATGGTCTCTAGCTAAGAACATAAGAGCTGTCCAGATTTTACTTTCTTAAAGGCAAATTGCTGTGAGAATGTGACCAGATGTAGAGGGGCACAGGCATCACTGAGGCATGTAAGTGGCAGCAGGGAGACCCTGGTATCAAGCTCTGCAGGATTCTTCTTTTGTGACCTTGGGCAAATCATTTATCCAATGAGTATGAATCAGCTGCTTCCATTAATTTTTATTGCAGCAAGGCTGACTTAGGGTAAAATTACATATTATGGCTAAGCTGGTTTAACAACTCGCTATACTTCTTTCTCTCTTTTCCCACATGGTGGTTAAAGACTCACTAAAATAAGAAAAAAAATAACCTTGGAGATAGGGAGTGAGGAGAAGGTGATTTGTTTCACCTTTTCCATACAGAAGAAGATGGGAAAATGTGGGATGGGATAGGGGCAGGAGAATGGAGGGAGAGTCTGCTCTTTTCCATGTGTGCTGAGCTGTTAGATCATCAGAACCACAAATATAAACTTCCAGACTTAAATTAGTTCAGGATGTAATCCTTCATCTTTGCTCTTTCCATGGAATAAGCCATGGTGAAGCTTTTTCTTTTACTAATTGTAAAAATATTTATTCAAATACAAATATAATCATTTGTTTCACTTGTCCCTCCAGAGGCACATAAGTAGATCCCATTTAAGTAAATGAGAGTGCTGCACACCTAATTAGAGACAGGATTAAGTCCACCATCCTGTGCCAACACAATACATCATGAATTCAAATTCATGGAAACTTAATACAGAGTCACAATTTATTTGCTATTTTTAAATCAGACTTTAAAAATTAAATGAAAGCCAATACACCCAATAAAAATCTGTAATCCAGGCTGTAATAGTAAATCACATACTGAGGCCTAGTGCAACTGTTGTAAACTTGGAAGGTGAAATTCTAACTGCGTTGACATTCATGTCATAGTGCCTCTATGGCCCTTGGGAAAAAATCTGGGATTTTTTTCAGCAATGTGCTTAGGGTTTTACTGGCAAAATAACTGATTTGGGATTTCCTGTTTCCCCCACTGCCACTGATGATGTGATAAGCTCCTGGGACAATATTAAAATATATACAGTTAGCTTCCTCTGTCAGTATGTGGCTCCTCCTCTTTCATCTCCTTCCCCAAACCCCTTTTGTGTTTCTTGCTGAGTGGCCTGAAGTACACAGACCCCCTCAGGTACGCTGGCTTGTTTGTCATCTCAGACCATTCTCCTAAGGAGAACAACCCAGATGATTGCTCTGCCTTGTCTGCAGTCCTTCTCAAGAATGTTTGCAACTCTTGGCTGATGCCATTGAAGTGTGCAAGTAGAACAACTATACTAAAAGTAAGTGTGCAGAGGAGACAAACTGACAGTAGCATCCTACCTCGTGGGCTCCAGTGTATCTCCAGAAGCACACGCAGGCACAGCTTAGACCAGCTGATGAGCCAGCTCTCAGTGCACATGTAGCTCCACACCAGCCACGGCAGTGGCTTTTCCTTTCCCAGTGGTGGGGATGTTGCATGAATTCTGATGGGTTGATACTGTTGTGTCAAGTAAATGAAGAGAGTTGAGGTGAGAAGGGATCTGAACCTAAGGCAAAACTAATGTTTTCTTTGTCCTGTGCTTTGCAGCACTCCCCTCCCTGCCCCGCAGCATTTTTTTCCATGTAACTTCAACTCCTTCCATTGGTAATGGGAACATGTTGAGCTTTGTCAAAGTCACTGCTTACATTTATTTAAAAGGTGTCTCGTGGTAGCAAGCCAATAACAATCAATTTACAACTTCTGTGCTATGGAAAAAAGGTATGCTGTTCTCACATACCTCATGAGTTTCATTTGCACGAGCCTATGGGAACAAGTGAAGGGAAGACTGCTGATAAGTAATAATTATTAGTATATAGTGAAAATTTAGAGCAAATTTGTTGAAGAAAATCTATTTCTATTCTATTGTTACATATTTTAAATGGTAATTCATTTAATGTGCTTGAAGATATAAAACAATATGAAAACTTGCATAAAGTAGCCTAAATGCATAATTTTAATGTATTTTGTGCTGAATTATTGTCATTGGATAATATAGAGTTTCTAGCAATATATTGATTTAGCTTAGGACTGGGGCTTATGAGCTGAGAACAAAGGTAAGGTATGTGTTTTGTCCATACCTTCTTGGATTCCACCTAAGTTCCCAGTGGCTTTGAAAATGTTTTTGGCTATGCAAGAGGTACAAGATTGGCTGTCAATGTGCTGAGTACTCCCTTCATTGCTTTGAAGGGTTTGTCTACTCCTTTATAGTGCACCCTTCCCTTCACTCCACATCTTCTCCTTATTTTTCCTAAAAGATCTCATTCTTCAGGCACCTATAGCTGTATTTATCTTCAAGGACACTGGTATTACTGTTGATATAAGGCAGGTTTTTTATATTTAGAAATTAATTGTATGAGTGTTTCTGCAAAGTTTAAGGAGAGCCAGAGGGATATTGAGCTGACTTCAGAATAACAAATATCTTCATTTTCAGTAGATGTGAGAACTAAAATGCTCCTTAGAGAGTTGCAAAGAGAGATTTCATGGTCTGCAAATACACAGAGGATTGATCTGTGGCCACCTTTTCTTTGCTAGATCAATACATGCATATGTTTACTCTTATATATCACAGTAATGAGGCCAGTACACTGGCAACAACACACGTACATGACCAGCAGATGGAAAGAATGCAGAGAAAATTCATAATTCTTCTTTAATCTGGTAAAAAAAAAGCCCATGGTTTTAGTTGTGGTAGAAAAAATAGGTCTACTGGGAGTAATCAAAAATTAGGTTCCAGGAGTAGGTTACTGATAAAAAGGAAAAATTGGTTAGTTTGCCTTCTCAGTTTTTATTTTCTTTCTTATAAGGAGTTTTTTTTGTTTGTTTGTTTGTTTTTTTTGGTAGATAGAATTCCTTTTTAACCTAGTTTCCTAGTTTGCTTCCACCATACCACCCCTGCAAACCTGTATTTTACCTAGAGCTCTATCAGCAGAAGAGTCATTCCCTAGCGTAGCAAGCAGCTATGAGAGAGAGTCATTAAATGGTGCCTCCCTTAAGAATGAGTGTTCTGCCACAAAAGTGTTCTTTCAGGTCTTTGTTTAATATCCATTTTACATCAGGCACAAAAAAAAAAAAAGGAACTCTTCTCCATATCAACTATTTCTGCCTTGAAGATATTAGGGGAATCATTTCTTTTGCATAAGAAGAGTGGCCAGAGGCCTTTTAGCTGATTACTGCTGTGATCTTCAGGCCACAGTGAAAGAGGGATTAGTTCTTCCTTCTGTGGTGAACATTAAATGCTGCTGGGCAACACAATTGTAGTTCTTATATTTCATCTCCTTTTATATTCTAAGGAAATGAGAAGTCTTGAAATGACAAAGCCTTTGTAATAATGAGGTGAGTTATCAACGCATGATTCTTATCAAGGAGACATACAGTTAGAGAAGAGTCATGCAACTTCCTTGCCTTGGAAGCAAAACTATTCAAGTTTATTCTTGTCAAGTGTCTGGGAAGAATAAACCCTTATCTGCAAAAGAAAGGAGATGACATAGTCAAACTGGCCCACCAGCTCTGTTCCTGGGCTCGACACGCTGTGATGCCAGTTGCAGTTGCCGAGTGTCTAATCCGTCCTGAATTCCTTGGCAGGTTCAGCTGCTGGTGCTGGCAGTCAGTTCTGCCTTTGTTCTCTCTGGTAGCAATATTTGATTTGTAATTCATCTTAGAGCATAAAAATGTTGAACTTGGGTCATTGTGACCATTAAGAAGCTATACCTGTAACACGGAACGCTGTCTAATGACTGAACCACAACTGCTCTGTCGTAGCTGGTAAACCTGCAAGTGAACTGCAGTCTTTAGCGCACACTGTACACCTTCACTAAGGTTGCATTAAAGTGCATTCCTATTCATGTCCCTGTGGCCTTCATGGTGTATTTGGAGTAAACTGACCATTGACAGATGCTGATGCTAAATACAATTAACTGTGAATAGTCCATGTACCTTTTAGAGACTTTTTTTTTTCCAATAGCAAATGCAGAGGGAATATGTAAATCAAAGTTCAGTGTAGGCTTCTGCATTAATCTTTTCTTTTTCTTATGCAAAACCCTGTAATCGCGTTTAGTACATCAGTCAGTGAGTTTTCACTGGCAGATCAGGCAGATGTGGAAGATCTTTGTGGTAGTACTGTGCTCCAGAGACACTAGCACAACTGTAGAACCATCTGTTAGAAGGCTTTTCTGTGTTGTAAAGCCCGGATGAGTTTTAATTAAGTCTTAGTTAACAACATAGATAAGGTGTCATAAGCCAAATAAGTAGCCAAATAAACTTGTCCATGTGTACATTTATGTATCCAATACACTTACGTACTACAGGGCTTGAGTTAAGCCTCTCAGTATGCCCAGAGGGCCTTACAACAATCATGAGGAACCTAAATAAGTATAAGGAGACTTCTGAAACCCTGAAATGAGTTATTTGAATTTGTTTTCAAAGAAGGAGGACAAATTCATAAGAAGTTTGTGTTACTATTAAGCTTAACAAAATAATTGGATTCTAAGACTAATTGGAAAACTATTTTTAGTAAGTGCTTGAACAAAGGCCTTTAAAATCAAAAAAAAAAAAAACACATGCAAATAATTTTATAAAAGCAAAAGTTGACCAGGTACTGCCTAGCTGGCTTTATGGCTTATGCAGCCATAAAGGACCTCAGAGAACTACAGGAACAGAAGCTTGGGAGGCTTCCAGACATGTCAAGTAATGTCTTGCACTGCTATGTGGGCAAGACTGTTTTTCTTGGCCATAATTTAGGAAGGATTTTGTATGTTATCATTAGCGAATCAGAACTTGAATAACAAATCCCGGGTATGATCATTGTAATCTATTCCTACTGGAGATGGGCAGAGGAAAAAAAGCTTTAAGACGATGGAAAAGAGCGTATTGTAAACTATTTTATAACTTTTTGATGAAAAAATAAGTATGCCTTATTTAAAATAGCTTATCAGTTAGGTGGATGTTTTCTGTTGAGTGGTTAATGATCATTTATTCCTCTTCAATAATTACTAACTCAATAATAAAATAGTAGTGCACTTTCTACAGCAGATTGCTGCTCATATCTGCTTTGAGTTTCCTACTAAAATGTAATATCTGAACATGTCAGACTATCACATAAAACAAAGATGAAAAAAGTAAAAGTGATTGCAAAGTTCTCTCTTGCATTCTTGTCTTAAGAAGTTACTCTTTATAGATCATTGGAGCACAGTTTATCTGCATTCAGATGCTTTCATATATATGCTTATATTTTATCTGTTCACATATTATTTTGTATATATGTTGGTAGTATTACAACTTATCTTCTTGTCCTATGGTTGTGGGTATTCTTTGAAAGTGTGTATGTAAGGCTGTTTAGCAGTAAAACCACCCTAGGTGGCATTTGTTAATTCTAAATTTAGGACCCTGAAAGATGTAGCTTCTTTAAAATAACAAAAGCAGTAATCTAGACATTTTGCAGAAAAACAGCTTTAGCCCTGCCTGGGTAAAAGCTGAGATGGAGGTTTCTAATTGTTTGGGATGAAAGAAATATAAGCTAAGCCAGAGCAGCTGTACCCAAACATACAATATGAATTCTGACCTGGTAGTTTTCTAATATCTTAAAAAAGGTTAATGCACTTGCTTGGGGTAATGAGGCAGCTTGTTAAAGTTTCCTGTAAGTGGCTGACTTTAAAATATAATAGTCATTAGAAAGACATCTGCTGAACTTTTTAGTCTTTAGATGCGTTTTTTAGCTCATGATGATGTTGTGGGGCACAGGGCCATGGGGTCGCTTCCATAATTTCCTTCTCAAATAACATTTGTCACGTTTTGCTCCACTGCATTCGGAATTCAGAAGCAGTTGCATCGTTCTGCTGTGTTTCGTATTGCGTTGTATGACATGAGCATTGGCAGATATGCGAGACGTGTGCTGAAAGTGCCCAGGCCATATTAGCATCCTCAAACTCTCACACACTTCCCATTTTAATTACAGTCTCCTCAGAGTCGTTAAATTTTGTCAAATTGTCAAGTATTCGCCTTTTATTTTTGACTGTATCCCTTGATTACTGTGGCTTTCAAGTGGAGTTTGCTGCCATCTCTGAACCCTGCACTGTGTGCAGCACTTTGCAAAGTGTGCAGACCTGGTCCTCCATTGGGACTGTCTGTATAAATACCTTATGCTAGAGCATATTAATTTTATTTTATCCTCATTCAAAAAGAGGTTTTCCATATACTTCTGAAATCCTATTTGGCATATGTATTTTGCAGTTGTTTTCTGATTATTTTGAGCAGTTTATTTGAGGGAAACACTTTTAAACATTTTACGAACAAGCCAGTATGCAGTGTAGCATACGAACTAGGACTTTAATCTGTGGCACGTCTTGATGCATAGTACACACTTACTTGCTTAAAAGGCAAGATGCATAATACTCGCTCCACATCTTAATAACTTTGCAAAATATGGAATTGAAGACTGGGTTTAGTTTGTTTCCCCGTGCTGGACCGGTAACCATATAACATCACTGTGTGTTACTGCATTTAACAAAAGACTAGAACATTTTTGCTACTTTGTGTGCTTTGCAGAGCAGGAAAAGAAAGACATCATTTAAAATGGCTGTTGTGTTGGAGGTTTCTGGAATGTTTGGCATTGCATGTTTAACTTTGGCATGTTGTCATCAAAAACTGGAGCAGAGCTTAGTCTCTCAAATATGCAGTCGGGCCTCTTGAGCTCCTGTAAAAATAAGCTGGCAAACAAACCCCTCTAATAAAATGCTGATGCTGGAAAAGATACACAGTCATCACTTCGTTATGCTACTTTTCTCAGCATGTCTCATTTATTTCCAAAAGTAAAAGAGTGATGATTACCAGATAAGAAAGCATCACGATGAAGTGAAATCCTGGCGGGTCTCACAGAAATGGGGGACAGTTCCACCACTGGCTCTGTACTTGAGCCGTGAAATATCCCAGTGACCTGGCCAGATCACTGGTTTCAATGGCCATTAACTTGCCTTTTAGCTGAGGCAGTTGTTTCCTCTCCCTTCCTGTTCTTACGATGTCCATCATTTACAGAGCTTGTGACTTTTAGTTTAGCACTCTCAGCTTTTAATTTCTTTGTAGCCAGTCAAAATGCTCCCCTGAATCAATGAGGCCAGTAGTAGACTCAGCAAGAGCATCTTGGTAAATCCTGGGACTTGACCATACGAGCGAGTTCTATGAGAGTTGTAAGCGGCCGTATGAGGATGCAGACAAGGCTCTGCTTTTGAAAATATGGGTAGTCGTTGTGTCCTACAGCCAGAGAGCCCAGAGAGCTTCTGCTTAGTGCTACTGTGTTTTTTCCTGTTCAGTTGTAATTCCTTAATAATACATCTTAGTACTTCTTAATCCAATACTTCTTGGAATATTGGATCTTGACTAGAGAATCAAAATAATTTGGTGTGCAGAAAGTAGTGCACCAAAAATGTTCTCTTCCCAGTGCTCTTTCATGTGGTTCAAGGGAAATTGTTTGGATAAAATTACTTCTTTATGAGGGTACTTGTCCTGTTTTCTGTTTTCAAAGAGCGAGTCCTTATAACAACTCTTGTGCCCTCCTCTAGCTTCTCTGGCCAATTGTGCCATCTGCCCACGCTACCTGGGCAGACTGAGCGAGCCCAGCAGATACTTGGAATGAAGGCTATACCTAAATAGTCTACTTTCCTCATTAAGTGATCACTGCTTGTTAAACTGCACTGTGTTCAGTGGGAAGGACTAGTAGTTATGAACATTTGTGGGAGTATCATTTTTTTCTGGTTCTTTTAAGGTTAACAAACCTCTTATACTAAAGAGTGTGATTGTGCAAGTCTGCTCAGCACTCTGAATAAACAGGAACACTTCATTCTGAATACTGTAGGGACATCTGCAAAAATATTGATTTTATGTTGGTGTAACACAGCAGCGGTAGTGGTTCTGTTCTGAGGAATAGTTTTCCTTGAAGTGATATAGTGTGGTGAACTACAGTTAAAGTATTAAGGAAATATTTAACTGTAAACAACTCAGGTTTTTCTGAAGTAACTCTCTTTGATCATATATTGTTGTTTTACCTCCTCAGTTTTAAAAATCAAAACAAAAACGCTATCAGAAATATTATTATAGCGTTTCCACTCAGTTGTGTGTTCTATGTACTTCACTAGTGTGGAGATCTGTAAGGTCAGTTGTTTGCTGCTTTTTCCTTGCTAAATTCAGTAGCTGCTGTCTCCCAGGTTATTAAACAGCATAGTATGCATGTGGTCCCTGCTACACATATAAACAGCTCCAGGGACTTTTTTTGACTTGTGTGTTTTTCATGGTTCTTGAGACTGCCTATCTTAAGATCACCAGAGCAGAGCATGCCTTAGTTTCCCCCTTCCCAACTCTGGCCTCTGCTCAGATCATATCAGGACTGTTGTGAGTATGCACAAATAACCCACACTCTGCTTTCATGGCTTCCTCTGTGTAGAAGAAAAGAAAACCAGCTGATTTTGAAGACACTTTTCCTCCTGCTGTCTTCTGAAACAGCCACTAGCATTAGAACAAGGACCAGACTTAATTGACAAAACTCTACTAAGTGAAATTTCCAGTAGGCATCCATAGATTGGAACACTGTGGCCTGAACAAATGCGTGGACAGGGTTACTGGTGTTTGAGTTGTGTTTGCAGAGCCACAGGGATCCATGGCCTTTTGATCACAAAACTGCTTGAGAGGATCTTGTGAAGCTTCATTTTGCTGTGCGTGAACCTTCATTGGAACAATTTTAGGAGGCTGTAAAGAGAAACTCTTCAGGTTAGGCAGAGTTTCAGAGCTGAATTGGAGTGGTTTTGGCTTATTAGTAATGGCTGAAATGCAAAACAACATTTTATAAAATTTTAAATCCCTTTAACTCCCCTGTCAAAGCCCAGCAGGCAGGATATCCAGTAATTTGGGAATTTCTGTGTTCAGTTCATCAAACTGAGCCAATGTCAGGCCTTCTCATGGCTCTGTCTTTAGCTGTCTGTTACATAGATGTAGACTGCCAGTGGTGGTAGAAATAAATATGCATTTGTGGCGTTTAGACATCGACATATCTGGATTTAAATGGTAGCATTGTTGGCAGAATTACAAGAGCTCGGTTGCTTGGAAAGTTAATGTACTCATTGAGGCAGCAGTAGAGCAAGACTGTTTAAGCAGGCGCATTAAACTGAAGGCAAGGCTTATCAACAGACCAATTAAACAAAGTGTGTATCAAGAATACAAGTGTCTGTGAGCAATATTGCTTACATTGTTATCGTCTACTAGCTGGTTTTGACCTTTCATTGTGAACTCTGTTGATTTTCCATCACCTTTTCATGGAGCAAGAGAAAACAGTATCAGACATGGCTTCATACAGTCACTGCTTTAGTTGGGCTTTTGCAGTCCTACAGACTGAAACCAGCTCGGTTTAAGTGGGGTGATGTAGGTGACAGAATAAGCCAAATTATCCTTTGTATAGTTTTCTCTGCATAGGTGATCTAGAAGTACTATGAGTGGCTTGTTCAGCCAAATGTCCTTTTCCCCTTTATCTTCCCCTTCAGTTTTATTAGTAAAGCTGAGTTTGGGCAGATGATTACTGTAATCTGCTGAGTGTCATTTGCTCTGATTACATATTTGCAGGTTGCACTGTCTTTTTACTGGGAGATAGGAGGAAGTCTAATGATTTTCCTATTAATGGTGGAGCCTTTGTAACAACAGCAAGATAACTTCATTTGCAACTGGAAAGCTGTTAAAACACAGATAACTTCAGACTTCTGCATTCAGAGCAAATTCTTTCTGGCTCATCAGTTCCTGACCGATTTCTAGTAGTATCCAGCTTTGCAGTTCTGTTTGCACAGAGGCTTGTTTGCATGATGTAGACAAAAAGAAAAGCAGAGCGAATTGCGGGAGAAGGTGAAATGCCTCTTTAGCTTCACTTTGACATTTGCTCTAAGATTAGACCCAGGATAATCTTGCTTTGCAAAAACTGATTCAAATTTAGGCAAGGTCCTTACTTTGCAGTAAAAATCCTGTGAGCCCAACTGATGAGGAGGGTTCCTTGTTGCTTTGAAATGAAGATAAAATTGGCAAGATTTAGAGCTTATATTCAGTCTGGTTTCACTATGGCACTGGAAACAAACTCAGCAAAAAAGGTGGTGCTCTACTACCAAAGTAGAAGGTTGATGTGGATGTGTGTGTTTTCTTTTTGTCAGAGGTCATAATCATGACAAAAAATCACCTGCAGTACTGGCCAACTGGCAGCTGAACCAGCCTCTTTTTTTGTCTCTGACTGCATTCAGTAGAAGATTAGGCTTTTACATCACTAAAAGTTGTCAGCCAAGTACCTTGCAAAGGCATTAAATGACATTTTTGAAAACACAATTTTTTATTTGACTTTCCTCCCTTTTTTCTGATAAATAACTTAATTAAAATGTTGCCAGCCATTTTCCTTTTTTTTTTTTTTTTTTTTTTTAATGATGCTTTTGTTTTTTTAACACCATGGAATAATAAGAAGCAAAAAAATGTTTGTTGATCAAATTTAAGCCCTTTAAGCTCTCTTTAGTAATATGAATAAAAGTTTGTCTTGTCCTTCTGATTTTTGTCCTACTGAACTCTTGTCTCTTTCTGTCAACTACAATCAGGATTCCACCTGCACAAATGCAAATCATCTTATATGAGAAAACACTCATCTATATGCTTTAGGAACAAATTGATGGCAAAAGCTTTTTGTCTCTCTCACATACATGCATGCCATATTTATACTTGTAATTTTTTTAATGCTTAGTTACTTCAGATTTAGCTTTCACTTATTGGACCTGTTCACCTTTTTTTCTGAATTAAAGTGTAATTTTCTATCAGAAATTTTCTCTGCTGATGTTGCACCAGATGCTTGCCATTCAGAGGTGCCTTGACAGTCTGGAGAAGTGGAATCTCCATCCTTAGAGGTACTGAAAACAGGCTGGATGTGGTCCTGGGCAACCTGTTCTAACTGACCCTGTTTGAGCAGTGAATTTGGACCAGAAGATCTCTAGAGGTCCTTTCTAACTCAAACTATTCTGTCATAGGCATCCATAGTCATTTTTTAGCCCTCTTTTGGCTAAATGCTAAATGATGAACTTCCCTGTCATCTTCCTATAACAAACTGTTTTCATAATTTGGATATTTTTAATAGCTCTTTTCTGAAAACTGTAATTTTTCAACATTACTTTTGACTTATATACACCAGAACTTGCCTGGTATTGTTTTATGGTCTCATCAATGCCATATAAAGAAACAATGACACATTCCTACTGCTGTTTTGAATTCCCCTCATGTATCTAGGGTTACACCATTGCACTGAGTTCAGGCTCTGTTGTTGTCTAGTTAGTGCCAAAACTGGCAAATTTTGTTTAAGAAACTCGATAAAGATATAATTCAAGAAAACTATTTAAGAAAGCCCATTACATGGAAGATAAGGCTTATCAATAATTATATAATCAGGAATTTATTATTTGCCTGAGAATATAAACAACTGTCATAATCATAAAGAATTTTAGCCTATAATGTTCATTTAGAGCAGGGAGATGATATTTCAAAGTGTGGGAAAGGAGGAACAGACTTGTCAAAGATTACTGTTGACATAACTGTACTGAACCTAGGTTTGCTGCATCTGATACCTGTTAGTTCATCCTTCCTGTACTAGTTAGGAGAATAAATATTTTTGGTTGCTCCAGGTCACTTCATCATGACGTTGTTCCTAATGTGCTTCTGCGTGGGTGGGTCACGTGTTTGTGGTACCATCCTGCAATTCAGTAGTTTGTGTGGTGGTGCGTGTGTTTCCAAGGAAAAAGGACCCTGTCCACGTGAATCACATAGTGCAACAGAAAATCTGTAACTATTTTAGGAATTGAATGAATATTCATACTGGAATTAGCCAGCAGAGGCATTACAGCAATGCACTGCGATGCATCTTCTGGAGAGCAGGTTGCCTGGCGGCATGCACGCGTTGTGTTCGGCAGCCCACTTCCTGCAGTCCCCACAGAAGATTTTTGCTTGAGAGTGCTTTTAACTTGGCTAGTGACCACCTGCCCATGTTGCTGTGGCGTGGGAGTGTGCGATCTGACTGGCTGCTCCTCTGCCCCCGGCCTGCTGCAGGTGCTGAACGCGCTCCCCTCACCTGGAGAGCAGTCACTCCTCTCTCCTCTGTCTCCTGAGGACAACAGGATGCACCTCAAAGCCTGGTTTATTCCTCAGCATCTGCACTGTGCCCCGTCTAGAAGCAGCACTGGGAGCTCACGTGAACTGTTTGGGCAGAGGAAGGTAGAAAGGTTGTGGAGGAGCTAAAGAGATACTGATTCTTTGTCAGGTTCCTATTTTGGGTTGCTCTTTCAGACCCTTCTGACTTCCTCACTGCTGCTGCTCTAGTGTGATACATGCAGAACATGTATCAGCAAAAGGCAGAACTGCTGCTTTTCTGTAGCTCAGCTGAGTGAGGGCGAATCCAGCCCTTCAGGAGCTCAGCAGTGGATGATTTTCATGGGAGATGATAGTTGAAACCTGCCAACCTAGCACGTACCTCCCTGTGAGGAGCAAAGTTGCCAAAAGCCTGTCCAGGGAAATCTCAAAATCCCATGCAGCCCTAGGGCTCTATTTTCCAATAGCCATTTGCTGAGAGAGTTGAAGTTTTCTTTTCTTTCTTTTCTTTTTTCTTTTCTTTTCTTTTCTTTTCTTTTCTTTTCTTTTCTTTTCTTTTCTTTTCTTTTCTTT
>JAWLRI010000942.1:795108-805108 GCA_034781795.1 Crypturellus tataupa | reverse complement strand
CCTAAAATTTCTAGGCAGAAGTAATAAAGCTTCTCTTTGTTGAGGTTTTAGATGCCGCTTTATTCTCATATGCCCTGCTGAAAAAAAAAAGTGTGTCTTTTAAAAATGTATTTTACAGACACTTAATCTTGGTTATGTCTAATACCTTTCAATATTTTTAAAAGAAATTCCAAGTGGATGAGTTATTTATGTGTTCAGCTTTTATTTTCCATTATGTCTTTTAATAGATTCCAGATCTCATCGATATTTTAAATGGCTTCTGTGTTACGAAGCAACACAATTTGCTGAGTTAAATATCCATTTTTCTTGCCTCTCTGACATGAAAGTGTGATAGACCTATACTATAAATTGTTAACACATTTAGGGGCTTGAAAATCCATGGTATCACCTTTGTGTTTTGCATGTGGGATCCACAAGACATGAGGAGACTCTGGTGCACTCAGCACACCTGGAAGCATCATGTTTTTCCAAATATTCATCTTAACGTGCTTGGAATACATTATGATTAAAGCCTGTAAATGGAAAAGTGTTCAGGCTTGAATTCTTTTTTAACTCACTTTGCTCGGCCAACATGTTGCAGCAAATGTAGAGTGTAATTTTATAGATTCATCTGAGTCCTGTGGTATAAAGAAGGAATATGTGAGGTGATGGAAAAAGGGAGAGAGAACCTGAGCTGCTGTGATTGCCCTCCATCTTCTCCTCCCCTGGCATTTCTCACTTCAGTTAGAAAGTTTCAGCCTTTAATTCTGGGTCAGTGTGTTTGAGATTCCCAGTAAAGCAGGTGTTACAGGATAGAGCAGCACAGTGTGAAAAAGGTCTGAACTTTTAATGTCTTGGAATTGCCTCCACATCCATCCATATGCCTGATTTTTTTTTTTCTGTTCTGTGAGAGTATTAGCTCTAGAAATTGAAATATATCATTCTGTACTCAAGAATGATTCCATAGAAAATCTGAAGGAACCTATAATTAAACACTTGTGCATAGATAGCAGTACTGGAAGAATAAATTTGGTGCCTGTCTCTCCAAAAATGGTTGAAAACCGTAAATCATGTATAGAATAGATAATCACAGATAAAACAAACTGTAGCTGCATCTGCTGATTATTTTCTCCTCAATTTCTTGTGTACAATTAAGAATTCAGATTTAACAGCTGGGAATGATTTTCAAATGTTGATCTGAAGCAGAAAGTTCTATTCAAAAACTTTCAGCAGTTCTTTTATCTTCTCAGTTCATTATTTTTTCTGGAATAGGTTAAAAAAGATGGTGCTTGACCTGCTCTGGGTAGAGACAGAAAAGAGATCATTATAAACTGACATGGATTTGTGCTTAATGATCCGTCTTCTTAACGTTGCTGAGTTCAACAGCAGACAGACAATATCTATTAACAAAGTAAACTTTCTTTGTCAGGATATATTTTCTATTCATATTTTATTTTTCTAGTTCTGGAGGGGAGGCGTTCAAAGATTTCTTGTTGATCATTGTGGCGAAGAAACTGGTATATAATGAATAGAATGAGTTCGTGTCATGAAATTAAGGGAATGATACACAAGTAAACAAAAATAAGATTTGAGGGTAGATATTAATAAAATCATATATCTTTATATACAGTGATTGGTATAGAAGTGTATGTATAAATCTATTAATAAGCTAAACTGATAGCTCTGCATAGACCTTAGGTACGCATAAAATTCCCCACAAAGTAAGTTTTTGTCTGTCCTCATGCACTGCACTCATGTGAACTCAAAGCACTGGCATTTAGGGAGTCAATAGCAACTATTAAAACTTTAGGGTTGGGGATTTATATGTTTGTATTTTATCAGTAATTTTTATATACTGTCAGTAAAATTCCTGTTAGCAAAGGGCAAATAAGCATGTACCTGAAGCAGAATACTTCAGGTATTCTAACTGAATACCTATGCATACGGACTTACACATTTTATTTACAATAACAGATGCTCATAGATCATCCCTCTGATAGTCTGGTAGGTGAATTTTGCATCTTTGTTGGTGTGATGAAAGACTGTTTTGATGAACCTTGTTAATTAATTAGCTGTTTATCTAGAAATGGAAAAACATGAATTGCATATACAGTAGAAATAATGTCCCAAAGAGGGGAGCCTAGGGAATGGGAATTGCAGGAGTAAATACGGCTAAGGTTATTCTCTTCGGACCTCTTATGGAAACTGTGTGCATTTTGCATCATTTTATGTTTTCTCCTCTGTTCATTGTCCATTCAGTTTGGGCATTTACAATTTTTTTGTACTGAATAAACATATTTTTATTTTTTGTGAACAAGCTTTCAAGTCTTACCATGTTCTTTGTAAACAGTCTCCAAGAACTGTGTCTAAAGTCTGATTACTGTAAACAATTTGAAATGAGGATTAAAAATGTGGCAGGTTTACATTTTTAACAAATAACTGCTTTATCAAACGAATAATTATTACACTTTAGAGTCAATATTCTGCTATTTATCTTTCTTCTTGTTCTCCCTGCCCTCCCCCCCACCCCAGCTTTTCATTATTGCAACAGTAATTCCGGACCTAATGGTGTTCTCATTTCTTTTGTTCTTCCTTTTTATTTTTCTTAAGGGAGAGAATTGTATCCCATTTTCAAGACCGGTTTCATGGTCAGGACACCTGGTGTGAGGAGTTTACTCATGGAGACTGCTGGCTGGATTAGGGAGTTCTTTGCATTGAGGATTTTTTAATGATAGTACAAAAGACAACTTTTTTTTTTTTTTTTTTTTTTTTACATTAATTTACTAGCTGAACACTGAGAATAAAAGAACAATATTAACTGAAGCAATCAGTATTTCAGAAAATACACACACACACACACACAAATGGGGAATGTTGTCAATTCCACTCAGTTTTCTAGGCTGGTCACACTTGTTTTATTTTTTTTTCCTGCTAATTATTCCAAGTTTTCTTCATTGTAGTCTGTGATATTTACTGATATTTCAGCTAGAAGAAAACAAAACCAGATACTCAGAAAATTTGCAGATGCAACAAAATAGGGAAGCAGTCAACATCTTAATATGCAATTATTTAGATCATTGGATGAACCCAACCCAGAGTGCTGTTATCAGTGCAGCCTGATGCAGAGCCATACATTCAAAAGCAAAGAATATGGGGCATGATAAATGTGGAGAGCTCAGACCAACTGGAAAAAAATGAAAGCCACCATTAGACATTCAGCTAGCCATGAGCTGCTGGTTTGATAACAAGTGAGAAAGTCTGCATGGCCCTGGGAGAGCGTAGCACTGAATGATGCTGCAGAGTTATATTACTTTCCTGAATGGCACTAGAAAAGTGTTCCTGAAAGATTTTGCCAGTTCTGGTTTCCTCAAATCATACAAGGTGTTAAAAATGGAGAGAGTTGGTCCAGAAAAGTCTTACAGTGAATAGCTTGAGGAATTGGAGTGTTTCTTCTTCTCCTTTAGTCAAGATTCTGCAACCTGGAAGTTGAGACAAGACGCTTTTTGTTTTCAGGTTTTGTTAACATATGAGATTTGACTATTTCTTTCCCCATGAGATGAACTAATCACTGGAAAAGAGATGCTTGCTAAGGCCTAATCCTTGCTAATGATTCTCTAGTCCTAAAGTTTCTTAATTATGGTGATTCCTTTTTCAAGAGGTGCCTAATTCCAACAGAAATTAATTTAGATTAGTTCCATTACCAGGGTTCAGATTAATTGGTTCCATTTAACTTAATATTGGTTTTAATTTTCAGAATATGAATATTGTTGATTTTTACCTATTTAAATTGTTAGAAAAAAATAACGCTTAATAATAAGAAGGCTTTATGTTCGTGGGATACCAGCCTTCCTGCTTTGCTGTTATACCTAGAAGTGAAAACTTTCTAAGAATAGCATAGCAGATATTTATGATTTAGTCTTATGAGCAAAGAAATGTTGAACCCAAGATCTTTTGAATGAAGTAAAAGTGACATTACTATCCACCTTAATCAATACAAGGAGCTATTTGGGCCAAAAGGTTTATATAATATATATGTATACACACAGGTTTACAGAAAGTATTCTCAAAAGCTGTCTTCAGATTCTTCTCTCAGAGTGCAGGTAATTGGTAGATATATCCTGAAGAAAGGGAACACAGAGAAAGACAGCAGTGATGGTAATTTTAAGCAATATATTTTTACAGAGCAGGAAGAAAGTGATTACTGAAAGGTTAGCCCAGATTATTACTCATGAGTTTTCTGAGCTTTTAAACAAATTGTCTTGCAAATGTTCATAGTATCAGAATTTTTTTTTCACAGAAGGTGTTCATATCCTCACATGTGCAATAGATCAAGTGTAAATCCAAAAATAGTCATGTTGTTTGTGCTTGCAATTCCAGATGATCTTATTATGGCAATTGAGTCTTTGCGTGGAATTATCTGTGGGCTGTGTGGCTCCTTTTCTCCTTTTTTTAGCACCTGGGAGCTGCTACTGTACTACAGAATAACCCTCTCCTCTTTGGGTGCAGTGCTTTGGTTTCAAAGCCAAATGCAATTAAGTCATCCTGATTAGATCATTAGAGCCTTTAGTGAAATCTGCTCAGTAACATGCCTGAACTTTCACTGTGGTTCCAAATGAATAATTTTTTGGTATTTGACTTTGCTTTGAAATGTGGAATGCTCTCTTTGCCCGAAGGGGTATCTGGTTTTGTATAAACATGGAAGGTTTCAGACCATTTGAGGGATGCAGCGCAGACTAATTCAGACGCATTAAAGATCTAAAGTATTTTAGCAATATTATTAACACAGTGTTCTGCATCTACTTCATCTTTTGAAAATCTTACAAATTATAGGGCCTCCTCACAAATGTATCTGATAGGACTTGTCAAGCAGAACTAACTGGGCTCATTCCATTTTTGTGTCACTGCTGCATGTGACCCTAAGTAAATACAGGCGTAGGCATAGAGCTTTTAGGGGTGTTTCCCTCCCCACATGACTCTGCCCCTGTGATATGCCAGGCTCCATCAGGGCTGTAACTCCATGTGGCAAAGCACTGGCTACTGAACAGTGAATATTCTCAGTGCAGGAGTTGCCATGGGGTTTCATTTACGTTAAATAGCAGAACAGTTTGAAAACTAGGGTCACTCTCATATCCCTGCTGCCAGTTACTTCTGTAGCAAATCTCTCCCCTAATTCCCTTACAGTGGTCTTAGGACAACTCACATGAGATATGGGAATGAACAGCTACCAGATATACAGGTTGCTTTTATTGCCCTCTAATGATATTATAGTAGGAACAGGACATGGCTGTAACACTCTCCAGTTTAAGAAAACGCAGGAAGAAGGATGAAGATGATATAAAAATATGATGATATTTTTATCATCATAATGAGTTATAAAAATGCAATTAAAAATGTGAAGAAAAAATATACAGTAAGAAGTCCCCCAGATGTCTGATACAACCAGCTGTGCCTCCCCCTACTTGAAAGCAGTTGCATTATTTCTTTTGAGCGCTCTTTGATTTTGTTTGTTTTCGATTGCTAGAAATTCAGTGAGATTTACTGAGGGATTAATCACCACTCAACATGAGTTAGGCTGCAGGTTTTGACTGCTTGGCAGTGTCTGAGAACCAAAATATGGCTCTATTTGAGCTTGTGCACATTGTTGCTACTGCCTAGTTCAGTAAAAATAGGATTTTTTTCTTTTTTTTCTTCTCTAAGATCTGAATATTCTTTGGTACATTTGACCTGCCCTGTTGGTCCTGGGTAAGGCAAGTAGTACAGCTGAACCGTAAATGGTGTGCTAGGATCTGTATACTGTACTATATTTAACAAGTAAGTAAAACTATATTTGTATAAGAACTCATGGTCAGAACCAAAATGGCTGCTCAAAATTTCAAGTGAAGGCTGGTGGCAGCCCAAGTTATTACCTTTATTTTCCATGATATCAAATTAATGATTGATAATTAACACCAAGTTGGCATTTTGGGGACCCTTGTTATATAGAGACTAGACTCCTAAAGCTATTTGTTTCCAGAGGTTCAAGTCTTTGTTTGCATGGTTTAGAAGTATAATATTACCGCTTTAGATTTTACATGAGTGCTGTGTCACTGAAATCTTCTATATGAGTAGCTGACTTCTTCCTTCAAGCTAAATGTGCACTTCACAGCACGCATTTGTGTGTTTTTCTGAATCACTCCAGTTACTGTTAGAAAATGAAGAAAACAAGTGATAGCCTGAAACATAGCTGGCAAGCATTTTAAAGGTTTACTATAGGTTCACTAAAATCCATATCTTTAAAACTACATGCCTTGAGAAAGTTGTAGTACTTGCTGCAGAGATCATATTTATTAAGTGGAAAATAGTAATTGGAAATGAGATGAAGCATGATCTGTTGCTTTAGAAATTATTCTTTGGCTTGGCAGTTTTCAATTGTAAGGAGCTTTAGACGGATTTTATCCCATCTCTGCCTCCAAGCTTTTTTCCCAATAACACAGAGATAAAAGGTTTATTGTGAGGGTTCTATTTTTCCAAAAGAGAGAGGAAATCTAAATTGCTTCTAGGCATTTTTTTAGTTCTAATGAGTTAAGCCTGGTAAAGAAAGAACACACACAAAAAGAGAGATACAATTTGGAAATGTGTTTTGCTCTTAATACAGGATGTTGTGAAATAGCAGATTCAGGCATTAGGAATGCAGTGCTTTGAGGTGGTAGATTGTGACTGTACTTGCAGCAATTTGCATCGCATTTTCTGCAGTGCTTCACCAGTTCACTTTTATTGCTTTCTCATTTCCCGTAATAAAGAAGACCCCTTTCTGGCAAGGAAAACAGTCTTTGCAAATTATGCTGCCTCAAGGAAGAGTTGTACTCTCTGTCCATATCCTCCATAAAGATACACAACTCCTGCAGTAACGATGAAGTCGAAGGTTGCATTTTGCCCTTCTTTGTGCTGCAGTCACTTTGTATGGAGCTCCTCTTGGCCATGAAAGATGTGTCCTGTACCTTACCAGGAAAGAGCAGGGACCTACAAGTATTTCTTAAGTGTTAAAATATTTTGTGACTGCAGTTTTAAAGTGCTGCTTCATTATTCCTTTTAGCCAGAGAGGCGAATATCAAGAACACTAGGGAGATATATCACATAATTTATAAGGCAGAGTTGAGGATTGTATATGGTCTGTGTCAGATGTTCTTTAGCTGTGACCCATGGAGGTTTGATGGCAGTCTAGAGAGAGGCAGCTGGCTCTCCACGTGGCTTTTCTTCTTCTTACAATGTGAATTCTTCTTACAGCAAATTAAAAGAAGCTAAATATATTGATATATCTCCATATATATTATTTTCCCATGTAAGCAGCTGCAGCACTTGATGCAAGAAATGCACACAAATGTGACTGAGAAGGTGCCATGAAGGGGCCTTGAATGGAAGAGTACAGTGTGATGGGCCAGAGGTCCCTGCTTCCCCGATGATCGGCCCGGCACTGACCTGAAAGCAGGGGCCAGCAGAGCTGGCAGACAGTGCCCCTTGGAGATCTACCTGCTGTAGGTGTGCCGGGTCTGCAGGGTTTAGCACGTGCCTCCATAGGAGGTTCCCCAAGCCGGCGGGGGACGGCGCGTGGCTGGAGCAGAGCTGTGAGCCAAGGATCCCTGGCTGCTCGCGGGGCAGCGGAGGAGATACTGTAGTTGCTGTTTAATAAACAAGTATCTTTAATTTACTAGTTACTTTAAAAGACTAGTATCTGCCCTAGTACCTCAGAAAAAAATCTTTCAAAGTGTAAGGAGTGCTTTTTTTTCCTCACCCATTTTAAATGCTAATAAGGATTTATTCTAGTCAATGTGTTATCATTAGTTATCCAGTACTTATGAAGGCAAAGGGAGAAAGTTGCCCCAGAACAGTTTTTCTTCACAATTTCCATTAAATATTGTGTATAAAGAAGATACATAGACTTTATTAAGAAGATTGAAAGGCTTTGTAATGTGAGAGTATCATTTGAACTTAGCATTGTTTGCAAAACACCTTTAAAGACAACTAGTTTTTTTGCACTATTTGGCCACAAAATTTTTTTCTTTTTCCTTTTTTTTTTTCATTCTCATTTACTTCTCAGGCATGAAAAAAGTTGAATAGTTAATTTAGAAACATACATTTCTGAACTTTTTTCATATAAGGTTTCTCCTCCAAATTCTTCAACTGTACCTTTCTCCCATCCTTCTTGGTTAGAACAATTTCACTTTTCATTCTGCACAGAACTGACCTTTGTAAACACTGTAGCTGTAGACATTGCTACTGCAGAATACCCTCTCCCCTTCTTTTTCAAATCTTTTTGAAAGAAAAGTCCATCTTCTGAATGAAATAATTTTTAGTGTTTTAAATCATTCATTTATAAGCCATATTGTTTGTTACTGAATTAGCTCTGTGTCCTACAAATATGTAGACACAACACACATCTGAGATTCACATGTTTGAGTTTTGAAGTTCAGCAAATGCTGTCCTAATAATTATTACTATTTAAAATCTAAAGCTATTCCAGAAAAAAAAAAATCCTAAATGCTTACACTTTTCCAAATCTCTTTTCCTTCCAGACAGTTGATTTTTTTTTTTGACAAGATAATAAATATCTATCTAGAAGCTATCTATACCACTATTTATACAAACAACAAATGGTTCCTCAGTTCATATCCCAGACTGGTCTGAGGAAGACTATATTTCTTGAATTACATTGGTGAATCAGAAGAGACAAGCAGGTATTGCTGCTACCAGGTACTTCTGCTATTCCCTGCCTTTTTTTTTTTTTTTTTTCTGTGTTAGAGATCTGACATAAGTATCTATGACATGAGATTATTTCTTAATAACTTCTGAAATAATCAAATGATTGGTTCTTTTTAGAATTCACTGTTCCTACAGAAAAAATGAAACATAAATCTATCTTTTTTCAGTACTCTTGTACAACTTATGCCATTCTCTTTTTGGATACTATCAAAACTACTAGCCAGTTATTCAATTCCTGAGATAAGCAGAACTGAAAGCTCAGTCAATGCATGTCAGAGTCGATATGATCATCCATTAGATTTTGTTTTTCCACTTGGGTTTCTTACACTAGCTAACCTTCTGTGAACTTGTTTTAACATATGCTTTCACAGAATTGTCCTCAGTCTACCTTCCTTGTCAGACTTTTCTTTTTCCTTTCTTTTTCCTTTCTTTTTTTTTTCTCTGGTTTCTAGAGATGAAGAAATTATGATGCTTCTGGGAATTGCAATAATTAGAGAAAATGAATGATAATGGGAACTAACTCAATAGGGTCATGGGGATAGTAGGGTAACAATCAATATGAATAGATAATTGGAATTATTTTATTTGGAATATTTTTATGGAATACTTGAGGACTCAGGTATTTTCTCTTGGGGGTCCTCAACTCCATATGTCTCTTCCATTTGGAATTTTTGCCCAGAACCTTCAGAATTAAAAACAAACAAACAGAAAACCCAGCAACAACAACAACAAAAACAGATTTCAGTGTGTGGAATATTTGTCTTAAACCTATTGCCTACAGGCTAATAACATCTTCATCTTATGGGGGTGGTAATAAGAACAGTGTTTCTTAGGTAGTCAACCTGGAGAGTATTCCTGAGTTCAGCTACAGTTGTGTTATCAGTGTCCACATTGAGGAGGATAGCGCTGTTGAGTATATCTCAGGGTCACAGTGTTTCAGTCAGAATTGATCATTTGGTTGCAGGTAAGAGCTTCTTTTGAGGACAGAGAAAGGAAAAAAAATACACCTGTACAAAGCACACTTTGATGCTCTAAGCTGTTGTGCACAAATTTTTCCTTGTTAACAATTACATCAGACAATAGGAAGCCTTGATGTTAGGAAATAAGAGAATATATGTTTGGCCATTACAATACAATACAATACAATAAATATGTATTTCTGCTTAACAGCATTAGGCAAATTGAGTTATAGGCAACAAAGGCGAAAGAGAAGGAGAGGAGAGGAGAGGAGAGGAGAGGAGAGGAGAGGAGAGGAGAGGAGAGGAGAGGAGAGGAGAGGAGAGGA
>JAWLRI010000942.1:733791-776854 GCA_034781795.1 Crypturellus tataupa | reverse complement strand
AACAGGCCCAGCTCCCTCAGCCTCTCCTCACAGGGCAGATGTTCCAGGCCCCTGATCATCCTCGTGGCCCTGCGCTGAACTCTCTCCAGCAGCTCCACATCCCTCTTGTACTGGGGGGCCCAGAATTGGACACAGTGCTGCAGATGTGGCCTCACCAGGGCTGAGTAGAGGGGTAGAATCACCTCCCTCGACCTGCTCCTCTTAGTGCACCCCAGGACCCCATTGGCCTTCTTGACCACGAGGGCATCCTGCTGCCTCATGGTCAACCTGTCGTCCACCATGACGCCCAGGTCCTTTGCTGCAGAGCTGCTCTCCAGCAGGTCGGTCCCCAGCCTGTACTGATGTCTGGGTTTATTTCTCCCCAGGTGCAGGACCATGCACTTGGCTTTGTTGAATTTCATGAGGTTTCTCACTGCCCAGTTGTGCAGTCTGTCTAGGAAAGTTCATATTTTCATACTTGTTTGGGGACAAAGTAAGTCTCTTTTGCTTTGAATTTCTGCAGTACAGTATCTGTCCCAGTCTGTTACAATATAAAGTTTGCTTGAGAGACGGGAAAATTACTCTTTCAGAATAATAGTAACAGATGGCTGAGGGGGTTAGCAAACAGAGGTCACTATATTTATTAATGCAGCCCCTCTTTATAAGTGACACTATAAGTGCTTTTTGCAGTCAGCAAAAAATGTTCAGGACATTTTATCTCCCACTGCATGTTTTTATTAGGCAGCTCTTACAAGGATAAAGGTCAGTATAAGTGCTTAGATGGAGTCCTACCAAGAAAGAAAGTCTGTCATTTTAGATGCTGTTTAGCAATTTACTAGTTAGTATGATTGCCCTGTAAAAAATCATAGGTAATTTGGTCAGTTAAGACAATTCTGATTTATGCTGATGCAACTAAAAGCAGAAAAAATATTTGTGACTTCAGGTAGAAATATTAGAGAACTAACAGGTCTTGCTGCACGATCTGTACCTTTTATAGATTGCACAGCAGAATGTATTGAGGTTGACAACTAACTACTGTCTCATAACATTTAGTTTTGGGGTATTTTTCTTAGTGGACGTGGCAAGATAAAAGCGGCAGTTTAATTTTTTCTCTGTTATAAATATAGATCCAGATGGCTTAAATAAAGTTAACATGCTACTGTGTTGCTGGTGCCTTCTTCATGCTTCTAAGTACTGCGGGTTTGAAAGCACCATAAGTTTCTGGTCTTATACGTTCGGGTTGTGTGTGTGCACATACATGCCTATACACGTGCTTGCACACATGCCCACGCTGTGTAAAGGGGCTGTTCGAGCAGCAAGGAATGGGAGTTACATACATCTCCGCAGCACTTCTTATCCCCAGGGAGCTGTTAGTAACAAAATTTACACTGTGAATGCGCAGCAATAAAAACTTAACAAAAATCCCAAGGACACTATTTTCTTAAAATGCACAGAGGTCACCTTCACACACCAGTGTCTGAAGAAGACTGGACTTTGACGTTCTCTTTGTTTTCTCCCCATACATCCATGCTTCAACAGACCAGTAACGACATACCGTGTTTTGCAGACAAGAAGCCCCAAGCCGCCGCAGAGCCCGCAGCCCGCGCTGGGCGATCAGACGGAGCATCTCTCCGAGGCGTCGGGGGACTCCCTGGAAGCCATGTCGGAGGGCGACTCTCCAACGCCGTTCTCCCGCGGCAGCCGCACGCGGGCCAGCCTGCCCGTGGTGCGCTCCGCCAACCAGACCAAGGAGAGATCGCTGGGTGAGAACCCGTTTCAGATCCCGTTTCTCCTCTCTTTGCCTGTGCTTTTGCTGTGTGTGCCCTGCATTCAAAAGAGCTTTAAATTAGTTTGCAGTTAAAAAATGTAACTTTGGTAGCACGTTATTTTTAATGTCAGGTTACTCTTTGAAAATGAGCTCTGTATGGGGCGCGAGCTAACTTGACATAAAGGTGAAATTATTACCATGAGATCTGAAACTGTGCTGGAAACCTGACAGGCAGAAAGTCGTCAATACTAACATGAGAGACTGATGAGCAGGTAAAGCCCAATATTGCAGAGACCTGTTACCAAGATTGCATACTCTGTGGCAGTGAAAACACTATAGCTAGTACTAGCACTCTCATTTTCAGGCAGGAAAATGGAGGCTATTCCACTTTGTTGTCTCTTCAAGGCTAGTTGGAAGTGATCTGAAGATGATATTGCCTAATATGTCCATAATGAAAAGATCTTAATGGAAGGATTTAGTACTTGTATCTCGGTAAAGTTTAAAAGCAGAGGATTTGAATGCTGAAGTGCCCTTTTTCTTCAGGGCAGCGCCCTTACACCCATGCTGTGACACAGATGATAGAGTCATACAGCTGCTCTTCTTGGTGCTTCAGACACTGCCTACAGTCTTCCCATGTCTGAGAGCTGAATTAAGTGCGGTTTTTCACTGGAATTCCTTTTGTGCTGGTAGATTTTGTCATGGAGGTTCTGTTCACAGCTGATTGATGGTACCAGTAAAGACTGTTTTTTTGAGGAAAGACACCAGAGGGCAGTTAAACTGCTGTGAGTAGACAGCGTAGCTTGCATATGAATTGCTGAGGAAGGCATGTTTTTTTTCTCAGAGATAATAAACTGAAATGTTGCTTTCCTATAGACTCTCGTCTTCCAACATATAGAGTGACACAAACTGAAGGCTGGGATGTAAATCATACCATGCTCATAAACTTAGCACAGTGGTTTACTTACTCCTCAGCAATATAGGACAGCTTCTGTCAAGGGTATTTGGACATGTGACAAACACAAGAAATGAGAAGAAAAAGGGGCAGGAATGGGTCATGTGAAGGTGCCAGGGAGAAGGGAGCTGAGCTCCACTCGGGACCATTTGCCGAATGGCACTGCTGGGCTCCCCTGGCCCATCGGGTCAGGGTGGGGAGGTTGCCAATATGTCAGGCTCTTCGGGGGGAAATTTTGAAGATCCCAACCAAAAAAAGCTTTAGAGCTTTTTTTTTTTTTTTTTTTTTTCTCTCCATTTTTTTTTCCTTTTTTATGAGCAAGCATGCAGCACAGTATAGTTAATGTGCATGCAGGGGATTCATTTCTGCCTGTCAGTGTTGTCAGCAAGTCCTCTGTGGGATTCACTGCACCAAGTTGCTCTGGAAAACATATATTTCCTCTGATGTTATGCAAAGTAGGTGAGAACTTTGCAGGTTTCTGTGTGACTCTCACGTCAGATTCAGCCGTGGATGTCCATGTACGGCCAACATTGTGTGTGCAGCAGCTGGACATGATGTGTACACGGGTGCCTGCCCCTAGACCACACAGGGTAGCTCAGCTCTGAAATTCCGCTTCAGATGCGAGCTGAGAACTGCTAAGCAGCATTGGGAGAGCTTTTCATTGACATCAAAGCGGGTGACTTGCTGTGCACTGATATTCTGCTCTGTAAAAGCTGAGTTAGAAATGGACAGTGTATACCTCTGAAATAAATACAACAGTCATGCTTCTAAAAGAAAAACTGTAGGCTTAAGTGTTAATCACTAATAGTAAACCTACTAGTCAGAACATAAGAATGGTCATAAAGGATTAGGCGGAGGGTCTGCCTGCCCTGTGTCCCGTCTGCAGCAGGAACCACAAGCAGCTCCTCTAGGAGGGAGTCAGAACAGGGGAGCAGGTACACATGATTCTTCTGCTGGGTACTCTCCCAGCCTCAAGCTACCTTCGGTTTAGGGATTTCCTGGTTACGGTTTCTGCCTACATAATAACCTCCGAGAGATGTCTCCTCCAGGTATTTGCTCAGTCTCCCTTTGAACACATGTAAATTTTTTGCATGTGCAACAGTGCTGCCATGACTTTGGCAGCAAGTTTCTCCAACCGTCCTTTCTTATTTGTTTTTCCACTTTGTTTTGTGTTTGCTTATCTACCCTAATTTCTTCTGTTATGTTGGAAGTGACAGCAGACCTTAGATCCCTACCCCGTGCCCCAGGCCAGTTCTGATTTCATAGGTCTCTTGCATTTCCCCCAGGTCATCTCTTCTCAGGGCGGAAAAGTGCTGCTCTGTGCACTACCTCCTCTCACAGAAACCTTCCTGCATGTTTGGTTACCGTGGCTGCCCTTCTTTGAACTTTTCCCAGGTCTGCTATATCCTTTTGCTGAGAGGATAGGACCAAAACTGCCAACTCTGTCTGCCAAGGAGATCAATCTTAAACTCTTCTTCGGGACCTGTTCATATTTTGAAATATCATGTCTGGGTCCTAGCAGAGGCCTGTCAAATGAAGATGTGCTGTTTTATTTAATGACCATAATTTCAGACCCTGTAAACCAAATGTCCTTCCCAAATCAGCCCCTGTTTCATACAATAAAGAAAAGAATCTGGCTCATCCTCTGCATAAACAGTCAAAATGCAGAAAAAGAATAAATAGGAAACAAAGTGATATGAAGTGTTTGAAATTTTTTAATTTGAGAGTAGAACAAAAGACGACTTTTCTCTCTTATGCTGTTGGAGAGGTCACAGCTACATGTGTGCCTTGGGGTTCCTATGTTACTAGGGGTCATCATGCTGACCAGAGAGACAGTAATAAATTGCCATCACCCCACCAGCTTTTGTTTCCATGTTTTTCAGAAGCTCTTAATGACAAATATTTTATGTTTTTAAAGATACTCTAAAATCAGGCTTCAAATTGTTCAATTTTAAATTATTGTTCTTCTATGTATTCTTCTATGTATTTCTTTTACAGTGATGTCTTTATCAGTCCTTTCTGTGATAACACTGTTATTAGTAGTGTTTTGAAGTTAAGAATAGTGACAAAACTAAAAGTGAATGGTAACAGAACAAGAAATCCAGGGTAACAAGCCTGGAGCAGTGATCAGGCAGTATTCTGGTACACAGCACAGAGCTTAATACTGAAAAACTTCTGAAGAAGTTTTGTTTTCTGGCTGTAGATGCCAACTCCAAATGCAGAAGAATTTCTTTATCTTTGCAAATGAATCCTTCTGCACAATCAAGAATACTGAGAATACATTTTACTGCTGAGGCTCTTATCAGAAGTGTGATGCTGTCAGGATATTTTTTATTCTGAGAGGTACAAGGGAGTGTTATTTTTTTTAAAAAAGGCAAATGTTTCTATCCTAAACTTTAAAAGCTATGTGAAAATATTTTTATTCATGTGCCTATATTCCTGCTATTTATAATCTTTTCTTTTTCTTTCCCTGTTGATTTTTTTATTTAATCTGATTTAAGTACAAATTATGTTTTGTTTCTCAGCTGGTTTGATTTTGCGTTTATTATATCAATATTTTAATTTTAAAAAACAATAGTTCTTTTTGAGAGATAATGATTCCTCCCTAAATATTGGTTCATATTTTACTAAGGCCGCATGAGTCAATCTATTTTCAAATCATGGTCTGAGTTAAGATGGAGCCTGATAAGGGATTGTGCAAATGCTTTTTGGCTGCCCAAGGATCACACTTTTGTCATGAGGACTAATATAATATGATGGGGCTTTCTAACATGCTAGGCTACTTCATGGCAGGAGGAATCAACCCAGAAAAGAGTGTTCCAATTCTGGATCTATTTAAATTTCTGCCTCGGTGTCTCCAGAGCCCTCACCGAGCTGCCCTGGATGCCCAAGGAGCTGGTGATCACGTCGTGATGCCCAGCAGTCCCTGTGGCCAGCACTGCCAATCGCATGGTCATGAGGAAGCCAAGGCTCGCAGCTATTTGTGGCAAATCATCAAAACGATGAGTCTGCTGCATGATAAGGGCACAGCTGGGTGGTTGTCCAGGGCCACCCCAGCCCTGAAGGCATCGCCGTCGCCTCCCTCATCCCCACTGCAGCAACAGTTCCCGTAGGGCCAGGCTGCTTGTGAGGGGGACTTTATATAAGGATGTGTTGTAAGAGGTGATTTCCATAAATATGCAACAATCTGGGGTTGCAAATTCACTGAGGAGTTTGGAGAGTATTGGGTGTTACCAGAAGACTGGTGGGCTGCACCTTTTCTTTTTACAAGAATAACAAATAATAATGATTTTAGTCCTATTATATTTTGTAGTATTTCTTACAGCCCCTTATAAAGAGATCCAGTGTCAGAGTTCTCATCTCACACATAAGGAAACCTTTGCACAGAGAGGGGAAGTGACTTAAGGGACAGCAGTGACCCAAAGATAGAAATAATTCTATGTATGTATGCAGTGTGCTGTAAGTCTTGTGTAGAAAATATGAATGTTAAGGGTAGACTTACATTGTGGTAATTAATTGCTATTTACTATTTATGAGCTGGAAATTAAAATAGACAGGTTAAATCAGGCAGAAGATGTATGAGTTACCACAGATTTTAGGAAAAAGCCCCTGATTTGTTAGCAGTGCTGCTACCTTCTTGGGTTCCTTCAGGCATGACGGCAAGCCTAATAAACCAGCGGGATCTTCAGTTAAATTCATGGGAGAGGAACTCCCCTGGGAACTGCATTTCAAGTTAAGGCCAAGTGTAGTTTTAATGTATTCAGTCATCTTAAAGAGATTTTCCCCGTCTTGTCTTTCTACATTGTATGTAAAGCAGCTAACATGCAAAAAAAAAAAAAAAAAAAAAAAAAAGTAAATATTTGCTTTCATGGTCAGATATATTTAAGCAGCAAAAATTGCATGAAAGAATAGTTCCAACTATTGAAATGAAACACAGGTCCTAGGAAATTAAAATATCCTAAGATAACAGTCTATTCCCATTTGTGTTTTCTAGACTTTATCTTCTTTCACATTTCTTTAACTTATAACTGAAATTTTTAGACTTGAGAAAAGAATTCTCATCTGAAATATTTTGCAGCCAAAAGGAAAAAGAAAGTAAACAATCATATTGACATATCAAAGTGCTGAGAAATTTTTTTATTTCATTTGTTGCTCCTACATGTTTTTTATGAGAGACAGCTATAGGGAGTCCCAGGCACTCATATTTTTTTTTTACCTACCACCTTCTTCCTCTGTAAGTCTGCCTGGTACATCTTCTGTGTAACTGAAAAAAAAACATTCCAAGAAGCAGGGTCTTATTTGGGTACAGACTGTCTTGACAGCAGCACATTTTGCCTGCCGCTGAGAAGGCCGATCAGCAGCATTTATGAGGCTTTGTACCGCACTGGAGCTGATTGTGATTCCTGTACAGCGTGGGCTATGTCAATGCAGTTCCAGTGGAGCCACTGCAGTGTTCCTGGAGCAGAAGGTGTGAGATGAGCTAAATCAAATCATTAGTTCTGCAAGTCTGTATCTGTCACTGTTTTATCTGTTAGACATTTTCTAGATACGATATTATTTATACTATGTTGTGTTATATTAGTTATATAAAAGGATTCTATGTTTTGGCTAAGAGGTATAGTAAAAAAAAATACTCCTATCACAGGACCTTGCAACAAAAATAAACCTGAATGAAAAGTGATAGTGATAAAAGTAGAGGTAGTGTAATTCGGGCACGAACTCAAAGCATATATACTTGTGATGCAGCTCATTTATATTGGAAAGAAATAAAATTGGATAGGATCTTTCTTGTGTTTATTCAAGAGACATATTCAGGGAAATTTACTTGATATTTCCTTGAGTTTTATTTTATGATTGCCCCTTTAAAAGTCATGAACAAAAAATGTGTCCATATGAATATTTTCTTACATGACCACAAATGCTTAACGTGCCTACACAGTCTCTGGCAGACGCATCCTCTGCTTACTGCCTTCGCTGAGAGCAGGTGGCCATGGCCTGCTGGTCTCTCACGGGTCATGGGGCTCAGTTTCTGGTGGGCAGGAGCAGCAAGGCTAGAAGCTCACGTAGACACGTCCTGTGCCTGTTCAAGTGTAGCCCCCTGGTTTTACAACACTGACTTGTTTGGTGAATGTGAACTGAAGCAAATGCTACATTGCAGAGCGTACGAATCCTCTGAAAAATAGCTCTGGGACATGTGGACTTTATTGTTCATCTCACTGAGCTGTTCAGCTGTCTTTTTTTATGTTTTGTCATTAAATACCATGGGCTTTTTCTGGCCTTCCAAGTTTACTGGCATAATTTTGTCAGTTAGAGGAGTGAAAAAGTCATCTTACTGGTCAGTCAAGCTATTATGGCAAGAGCAAGGATGTAGATACAATTACTGTTCGAAGGTCATCCTGCCAGAACATTGTACTCCACCAGGAAACCTGAGTTTAACTAAACCATTTCCCCCAGCTTTCCAGAGATAAAAGCAACTGTCACCATTTGATGGACTTGTGGACACAGATATATGGAAAAAATACTGTCTTTTGGCAATAGACTCTTCATAGGTTTTATCTGTAATCAGACATGCCAGTCTTTATGCGAAAGAAATTGTTTGTAGGATTTTATTTTTTGCTTTTCATTCTAAACCAGCAAAAGCATATCCATTTGTAGAAAGGCACCAGTATTTGCCGGACATGAAGAATAACAATATTTATATCTCATAACACTTAGTAAAAACGGTATGGAACTATTGAATTTTTCCTGTCATTTTTTTCATTAGTATCAAATCTATTGCACAATTACAGTAAGTCCCAGTAAATAGCACACAAGGTTGAAATAGCAATATGGAGAAGTACTGGACTGAATTCAACAGTTCCTGTTTTTATTAACATAGTTACCAAATAACTTAATACCTTGAGCAAGCAAAACACTTCAGGCTATTCTGGAAGAAAATTATATTAAATATATAATTGTTTTTATTTCATGACACACATCATCTTGTTGATTTGCTTAGTCCTTGAAGACAGCTAAGAATATTTACGGACACTTTGTGAATGTGGAGGTTTGATTATCAGCAGGGAGTAGCTAATGGAAACTAGTATGAGTGCTTCAGGCTAGAAATACCATGAAGATCATGGCAGTGACCTCAGACTAGCTGAAGATGCGTGTGGTGAAATAGGAGAGACAAGTCTCGAGGGTGTGGAAAGTAAGAACTGCATTTTGAGGAATTTCCTCCCTGCCGATGTTATTGTATGTTACTGTATGCAGCAGGCTGTGTCTGCAGAACTCCTGCAGTAGTGGTGATAAGGACGCCAACTATCTTATCTCTGTTTATCTGATAATGTAAGAACAATATGGGTCTCTACCCTTCTTAACAATCTTATATATTACAATTTTGTCAAATAAAAATCAAATAAAATAGGAAAGATCTTGGCATATAAGTAAAAATAAAAATTGTAAACTGGGTTTTAAGGAAGAGCTTGGCAGTCGTTATTAGATCATCTGGATCATCCTGAGTACTTCAACAAAAATAGTTATCATCAAGAGTTTAAAAATTTTCATAGGACTTTAAGATTGATGTAAATCTGAGCTAGTGATTCAACATAAGTATGACGAACAAGCAAGCATTAATTTTCTCATTTTTGCTCTTCAGCATTGCTGCTAACATCAGGATGAGGGAAAACAGAGGTAGAGCCAATGACTCAATGGCAGTGTGCTAGAAGATCAAGCTAAACCAGCATGTAAAGACAAAGACCATGCGTTATCTCAAATAGTGATGGTTAGGTGAGGAGTAACACAAACCTAGTGACAACTGCACCAAGTCATACGTCAATTTTTATTTATTTTACTTATATTTAATTTACTTTGCAAAATGTAACTGACTTGATTTTTGGGGGGTAGAGGTTCATACTGTATTTGCACATTTTCTTACCTTTAAGCTCTGTGGCTTTCTTTGCTAATTTATCTAATTTTCCACTCCTTATTTATCCTCTGCTAAGTCCCAATACCATATTTTTAAGTTACTATTCACCCACAAGGTATCCTCCTGTGCCTCCTGTACATATTCTTCTCTTTAGTTACAGCTAACTTTGCACCTTTGATTTAAAAAAAATCACGAAGCTGCGTATGTATCCTGTCTTTGATTGCTTTAGTCCAGCTTGCTTTACTAATTTTCTGAAACTTTCTAGTCAGGCACACAATTTACAGAGGAGAGTGGTTGGGTCTGAAGAGAAGAGCTGTGCCTTCTTCACACTAGTGAAGTTTTCAATGCTAAAGCACATACTTAACTAATACAAATATTGTTACTCATCAATTAATGTTTTTATTATTCCAATGGAATAAGATATTACTAAATGCCTTGCTAAAATAATAAATATGAGGAAGATACTCAGTGCAGAAATATGCAAGGTTGTCCAGTTTGCACAGTGATTTGTGAATTTCCTATGACTTCACAGGAAGGAAAGTTATAAACTGCAATTTTGCTTTCTTTCGTAATACTGAGAAGTGACCTAACTACTCTGCCTCAGTTTTGTCTTTCTCACTGTAACAATATTAATGTTTTCTATTTAAAATGTAGTGTGAGAGAGAATTAACCGATATTTGTGAAGGTAATGGAAGATAACTTAATCATATTTGTTAACTCATTTGGGATTTATCAGATATTTAATTTATTTTCATGACTGCTGTGTGATTCATGGATTTCTCTCGTAAATAACTGGTTTGTAAAGGTATTTCCTCTTCTGTAAATAAAAGCAGGTTATAATTAAAGTTGTTCTAAGCATCTCTGAACTGGCTTTCAGCTACTTAGCACTGGGATTAAGTGTTAGCAACATAACCGTGATAATACACTGTTTGGTCAGGGCTAGGTCAGTAGCCGATACTAGAGCGAGGTGCTGAGACACCTGAGCCGACGCACGTACAAGGGGTGGTGACATCAGCTTTCGCCATAAGGAGTAGACCTTCAGCAGTGTAGCTAATGAGTTAGGGTCTTACTGGATGCTGGGTGGGGTGTCCTGATTACACAGCTACTTGCTGTAAAGCCAGCATGGACCCCATGAGGTTGGGCATCTCTATACGATTTGCAGTGTAGACGTGTTCTCAGCTTCCGAGTGGGTTTTAGAGCCCTTGCTGCAGCTGTATCTGAGCTGAGCACCTTCACTTAGGTACGTGTGCTCTAGTCACAGCACAGGCAATCCTTGATGCTGTCCTAGCTGAACTGAAGGTCCAGAGTTAAGCTGATATGTGGCTACTCTCAGCACCTTCTAAATCTGGCTCTGGTGGGATGAGCTTGAGGCACTGAATATATAAAATGATTTAATATTGTAATATTGCATCTTTCATTACACTCTGTGCTTTGCTTATAGATGAGCCTGAGAGAAAAGAGAGACTGTTTGGCAGGTCTTTCCTAACTGAACCTTTGTAAAGGAAAGAGCAGAACATCAATTGAAAGAGCTCTGTATGCAGGGAAGGAAAGGGCAATCATGTGGTGTGTTCACATGATCATCAGAAGATCCGGATTTTATGCTTTTAAAACTTTCTTTGAACATGTCCTTTCACCTCTTGGGTGTTTAATTTCCCCTACTATAAAATGTAATTTTCTGTTGACAGGAATCACGTGAAGCAATTGGTAAAGAGGTTTAAGTTTTTAAGGTAGAGACTGCACGACCATGTTTTCTACTGTGAGTTGCATTTAGAGCTGTGGCCCATTGCTTATGCAGTAAAGATAGATCAGAAATTTCAGAGGTACTTCTAAAGCTAAGTTATGCAAGTATAAAGAATGAGAAAGCTGAACTTTACATTGTGTCTTGTAATTGTATAAATGTCGTGGACTGACAGTATCTGTGCAGTCCTGTCTGACAGGGACTTTTGCATGGGTTGCACAGTGCCATTTCATCATTCACACTGATATTAACTGTGTTCCTGTGTGGTACAGACTACTTTGTTTGGTGTTTTATAGAACTTAACATGATCTTCATGTTTCAAGTAGATCCACAGTAACAGGAGAGTAAATGCAAGAGGAACTTTAGGATACATTAACATCCATTTTGTTTAGCTAACTTTCCAGTAGCTGTGCTAGCAAATGTGCTTTTTCCCTAACAAATGCTGTAGAAGGGTTAGATCTTATTTCTTCCTACTTTAATTCTCTAGGAGGAGGATTTCTTAGGTGGCAGTAAGAGATACTCTAAGCTCCCACTGCTTCCATGACATTGAGTATTTGGATATTGCCACTGCTCTGAGCTTCAGTCTAAGAACGTGTGAGAGAAGCAGTAATGACGCTGACTTGAAATAATGGATTTTGAACCCTTTTATCCTGTCATGCTGAAACAGGATTTCTAAGAAGCAGTTAGTTCTCTCAAATAGGAAATGCCCTAAAGCATTCCTGTATCTTAATACAGATCAAATGACTCTATAGGAAAGGCAGTATTTTTTTAAAAGGGCATGTGATTTAAGGGGAGAAGAAATAATTTATTAGTCTTTTGAAAATATCTTTTACCTCTACAGTAAGACTGCGACCAAAGCATTTCTCTGATTTCTACGTAAAGTCTCTCAAGTTTGAGACATGATAATTCCAGATAACATGCACATTTATTTTGAAAATCACAGACCAAAGACAACTCTAATTTAGTTTTGAATCAATGGTTTGTGGGACAGGCAAATCAAGAATATACTGGAATCATTCAGATTTGTGAATGGAGAAAGTTCTTCTGCTCTGCCATTTCTTGTGATAATGGTTTCACCAGCCCAATATTCAGAATGTTTTCAATGGACTGAAACTCAGAAACAGCATTTTATGCTTTCTGTGATTACTTTTAAACTACTCAGAAGAAATAAAAGCTGATATAAAAAGTAAAAGCTGCAAAGCTGATATGAAGTTTCTACTTTTTCACCAAAAATTACTTTTGCCATTTACTTAAAGATAGTTTCCAGTAGCAAAATAAAGTTCCTTATGTTATTTCCATGCTTGGCAGCTAAAATCAAAAGTGAATGAACTTATGGATGTCCTATAACAACAATTTAAGAGCAAACATTAAAAAGTGTACTTCAATATTTTCTGAAACATAGCTCTTTTTTGAAATCCAAAGAATGTTTAACTGCATAGAATATTTGAATGGGCATTTACGAGCCATTTGTATCTAGAAATAAATGGTATCTGAAAGAAAATTTAATAGCTTATGAACATTGTCATCAAAAATAAAATTTTCATAAAAATTCTCCTCAACTTTTGAAAAAAAGTTAGTGGCTTTTCAGTCTGAGAAAGCTTTTTTAGCCAAAAGAAAACGCACGTTTATTAATAGGATTCATAAAGAATCTGGCTGAAATTATAATGAGAAAAAATTATCAGCTCTTGATATTACTAGGAAAATGATGTTAATAGCTCCACTTTATAAAAGCAACCTAATATTGAATAATAGCTAAGTAATGTTGAGTAGTCTGCTGAGTATTCATAAAAATTAACATCGTCTTCCTTCCCTAGGTACAAGTACAGTTTCTACCCACTGATTGTAGGAACATCTGCCTAAGTATGTGTTCATTTCTGTGTAGCAATTATGGACAACATAGTGACAAAAATACTAAATACTAATGGAAAAGGAGAGCTAAACCTAGATTAAAATGTGTCCTGTTCTTTTTTCTTTATTTCTTTGTATATAGTACATTAGCTTTTGCCATTGCTTTTGCTCAGTGTATCTCAAGTCTTTAAGGAACCTGTCCTGGTACCTGGTGACTTACTTTAGAGTGCAAATTACAAAACCACAGGATGGTTGAGGTTGGAAGGGACCTCTAGAGATCACCTAGTCCAACCGCCTGCTCCAGCAAGGGCACCCAGAGCACGGGGCACAGGGCTGCATCCAGGCAAGGTTTGAAGATCTCCAGAGAAGGAGACTCCACAACCTCTCTGGGCAGCCTGTTTGCTGAGTCACCATCTAAGTTTTGCAACTTCCTGCTTGCTGTCAGCTGATGGTCACACCACTGCAAAATTTGTGTTCCCAGCCCTCCTAGTTATACTGGCCATGGGAGAACAGCATAGGGTGCGCCCATGCTGCAGTTCCTGTGGTGAATTCCGTTTGGGAGAAGTATGCTGCCTAGTTTAGGCTGGCCGTGTTGGCTATTGGTGGATGTAGGGGCCTGGCAACACAAAACTCTACTTGGGTAACTGAAGATTTAATGAAGACCTTAGCAGTTAGTTTATTCTGAATGCTGCATTTCTGCCATTGCATCTCTAGCAGCATCCAGACTGGCTGGTGTAAAATCATCCTGCTTGTGCCTAAACGAGCTGCAGTGAATTTAGTATAGATGTTACCATAATCACTGGTTCTCGAATAGGTCTAAATTCTGTTCCTCCTTCAGTGACTAGATTGGTTATGAGCCACTTAGCAAATATTTAGCTATAAATCTCAGTTAGCTGGTTACAACCCTCAATGGTATTATTTTTTTCTTTTCTGCATTTTTTCCTTCCATTTCATTCTGGGCTGTTAAGCTTCTGTAATGTGGAAGAGCTGCAATTTTAGTGTCTTTTGACACTAAAGACCTGGCTTCGGTGTTGAAAGGAGCTAAATCTTGTGTTTGTCGTTCTCACTCAGGATTAGACTCCAGCTGTAGCAGAATCTCTGTCTTTTACAAAGAGCAAGAAAGCAGAGGTATCCTTTCCCAGCACAATGTAGTGCTGTATAAGCATACCCAAGACATTTTGGAAAGAGAACTCTGTATTCTAAACTATCAGCTTGTCAGGAAGTGTGCTGTGGATATGGACTGGATACCAGACTCACCTGAACCAACTAGTGTTTATTTGCTAATAGGAAATCAAGCACCTGCTTATGCAGGTCTTACAGAGCCGTCCCACCAGTTCATGAGCAATCCTCATGAGGAGCCCCGTAGCTGGTCTGTAGGAGGCAGAGCTATTCAGCCTTGTTCGGTCCAGTGTGACCTGTGCTGCCCACTGATGTGGGTCTGGATCACACTTCTCAGGGCTCCAAATCCTTGGAGGGTTTCATAGCTTGGTGTGGTGCAGGACTGGGCCGTAGCAAAGCTAACAAGTTGCCCTGGAGCCTACAGCACCAGCCAGTGCAGTACAGACACCCGCGGGCAGCTCAGGAGTCAGTGTAGTCCCGACATGGCCAACACAGGCATGGAGTAAGCAGAGGGCTTGCTGAATCCATGCTCTGCACTGTCCGTGTTTTTCCATTATCCAGGATCCCACAGCCTCTCATTGCCTGGACACAGAATTATCTATATCTGAATGATCTTCATTTTATCTTTAATATAGAAAAATGTCTGCATTTTGCAATTGAGCATCTAAGATTACTAATGGTCCTCCCAGAGTGCTAGGGATGACTATTAACACTCCTCTGAGAATGGAAGGCTTTGAAGCAGCCCTGCCTTGTGCGTGAGATGTCAGTTTTACTCCTGTTAGGAGAATCACCTAGGGCTTTACACAATATACTGCCAGCAAATTGAACTGTGAGTACAAAATTGCATGTGCTAAAATTGAAAGCTGCTCTTTTGTGTTTTTAGGTAAGCAAGAGATTTAAAATGCAAAAATTATGTTTAAGGGAACCTAGCTGGTATAAGAGGATGAATTTCTGCATCAATAGCTTTAGAAAAATACCTTATGATATACCCATTACTGTAGACCAGACTTTGTCTGAGATTTTCCATTAACCTTCTTAAGATAAACTTTTGATTTATCTAAATGAAGAACAATAAAAACAGGCTTCTCAGCCAAGTGCAGTACTGGAAGAATCATATTTATCAAAGTATGGCTATATACCTGTTCTGTGCCCTATTTTTTATATTCCAATATTATTTTGAAAAAGGAAGATTCTGTATGGCTTATGAATAAAGAGTGTGAGCTCAATCTTATTTGCTCAGAATGAACTTGCCCTGTGTTCCACATGGACTTTAGAGCTCAGCTTAGTACTGTGCAATTAAAAATACATAATTTGCTGTTACATTTTTCTTGTAGGTGTTTTATATCTCCAGTATGGAGATGAAACAAAGCAGCTGAGGATGCCGAATGAAATCACAAGCACAGACACAATTCGTGCCCTTTTTGTAAGTGCCTTTCCCCAGCAGCTGACAATGAAAATGCTGGAATCACCTAGCGTGGCCATTTACATCAAGGACGAGAGCAGAAACATATACTATGAATTGTGTGATGTGAGGTAAGCAAACATGGCATTATAGCTGTTGGATTTGAGAGGTTTTTTTAATGTATTAATGGAATAAAAAGGAATGGGGTTGATACATATCTAATAGATGTTGATTTAATATACAAAGGCATATTCAGTGGTATTTTAATAATATGAGAGTCTTGTTTTGATATTGCCTCAAGCTGTAGGTGCTACATCTGTTGCACAAGTCAGATGAATGCTGTACCTTGTTCAAATATTCATGTAATACATGCAGGTAGACCTATTTAATATTTTATTGAATTTTAACTGAGATGTAAATATTTAAAATACTTAACACAAAAATAAACACTTACAGGTAAAAAAAAAAATTCAGAGCAAAGCCTGATCTGTTTGAGAACTAAAGTTACAGATATGGTGTTACTGGTGGCCTTGTAACTCTCAGTTATCCACTGTCTGATGCTGCCAACAATCTCAGAGAGATCTGAGGTTGCTGATGATTGCTGCTCCATTTTCACCACCTTCCTAATTTGTGTCAGGATGCACAACTGATTTCAGTCACTTTCATTAATTCAGAGCTTGGTCACAAATGATCTGGTTAATGTCTGGTTGCATCTCTCTGTCCTTTGCTCTGTGGGATTGCACTGCTTAATTAAATGTGTTGCTTCAGTCCTGATGCTTCTGTTAAAGTAGAAGGATCAGGTTCTCAGGGCTCCAGGAAGTCTTAAATCACTGAGCACCTCAGGCACACCTCAGACATGTTGTGCTCTGTAAAAGTGTGCAGGCAGATATGGGAAGCTTTTGTGCCGTCTTTTTTTGTAAAGAGTTGGAAGATGGAAAGAGTGGACAGAGTAGCATGGTGAAGGAGAAAAATGAAAAGGTGTTTCCTCTCAGCCAGTCAAACACTTTTGCATTGAAATGATGTGAACAGAAATGCACTGTCCACTGTTTTCCTTTTTCTTGTACAGGTGCCTTTGCCCAGTGCTTCTCCTTATCATGCTGTAGTTAAAGAACAAGTTGTAACTTTTCCAGTATTGCCACTTCAAAGAAGTCCCCATCCTTCTTGTTCCTGGGCTTTTGGTCAAAATTGTGCCCCTCTCTTCTCTCTTTGCTTCTGCTTTCCTCACACCATCTACCCAGTGCCTTGTGCCTCCAGCCTCTTGCATTCGGTTTCTCCTTGGTTATTTTCCTTTCTTTATTGGTTGCAAACCTGCTCCCTGGCCACTGTAATGCCTACATTCAGGCCCATCTGATTTTTTGCATCATCATTCAGCATGTGCCGACATTCAGCATTTTTGTACATCAAACAGAATTCCATAGATGAAATCAAGTGATTAAATTAATATAGGCGCTACTGCTTTGTTGCTGGGTCCCTTATTGCCAACTATTGGCTGGCCCATGAGCTCTCTCTCTCTCTCCCCTTTATCCCACAATCTTCCACGGATTTTCACACGGCCAGTTTATGCCTTCATCTCCTCCCTGCGACCAAGAATGTAGGTGTTGATTATCTTTATATCACACCACGAACTACCTTTTTTTCTCCTTATTCCCATTGCAGACGTTACTCTGTCAGCCTCAGGCCTGGCTCACTCCCAACATCTGCTTCCTCTGCTCCTGTAGTTCAGTTGTAGACCACTACGACTAGAGGAAATCACGAGACCCATCTGAATTTTTCTGTAACAATATTCCCTCCTTCAGTTCTGCCACTCTCCTAGCTAACAAAACCTCAGCAATTGCAGATTAATGGAGTCCAAAGCCTGCGGTACTAGTTGTGTTTATCATTTAAAAAAAAAGAATTACAGCTGTTTCTCCATTTCTCTGTTTTTTTTCTTCAGAAGATCTTGTAAGTGTCTGCACTTAGTAAGCAGATGAAAAGAATACCAATTTTAATCCTTTGTTTGCTCTCTCTTCACTTGTATTTCCAGACATAAATGTCTTGGCCAACTCTTAAACTCACCACCTCTTCTTGAGGCGCTCATGCTCCATTTTTCCTCCCATCCCCTGCTTGTCTTTTTCATTAGCTTGTTTTTCTATTATTGCTCCTGTTCTTACGTTGCAAATATGTTTGTGTGCCTCCCTGCAGACATCCCTGACACAATTTACATTCCCAGCTTCCGACCCATCACCTTCCTCTTTTGTACTCACTTCTACAGCCGCCTGGAGTTTTACTCTTCTAACTCTGTTCCAGTATTTACAATCTATGTGTTGTTCCCTATTGTTCCATTGCAGCTGTCAAAATCACCAAATGATCTGCTTTTTGACTATTCCATCTTTATTTTATTACATGTCACATACTTTTAATATTGTTTTCTTGGAATCATGATCTCTGTTTAGTCCAATGTTTCTTCTTTCCTCATTTTTGCTTGTTTGTCTCCTCACTTCTTTCATACAACATATGAGAATGGTATCTCTTCTCAAACAATCATTTTCTGTTGTGTTTTTTTTTTACCAGGGTTATGTCTTCATTCTCTTTCTTTGTCTGTATCTTCCTTATCATATCCCTAAACATTACTTGAATTATAGTATCTAGCTGAGTAATTTACCTCTCCCTCCTATCTAACCCCAGAAAATCTGAGCAATATGAAATTTCAGCAATCTGAAATATAGATTTCTATGTCCACCTTTTGAGCTGGTTGTGATTCATCCTGTAAAATTGTCTGGCAAGTTGTACATATTAGAGAACCCATCGCAGTTCTTGATGCCTGTCCTGTTAATGTCTGTAGCTGGAATATATGAATCCTACCTCTTCTATCCAAGTTAAATCTTGTCTTGATCTTCTAACATAGTCTCATGGGCCATTATTTTCACCTCAGCTTGTGTTCCTCCTCATTAGACTATATGGTACTCCCTCCCGTCTTTTTTTTTAATGTATTATGGAGTGGGAGGAAAACACTATCTCGCTAATTAAGCCCATAACCCCATTATTCTAAGCTTTTTTCAAGGCTCTGCATCAGTTTTTTTTTTTTCTGTATGCCATCCCTCTAATGCAGTCTTTCCTTTCCCATGGCATATCTAAAACACTCAGCTAATTCATCAGCATTTTAATACAAACTGCTGCAACATTCTTTTCTCTGTGCTTGACACAGCCGATCTTATTTACTCTTATCCATTCAAATGAAGCAACAAAGATTCTCCTGCCTTGACAAGCAGAGATGTATTTTTTTTTCATTTGTCCTCTGGCTGTATCTCCTCTGTCTCATTAAATAGAAACTGCTTGTCTTCACTGTGAGGGCCCCTTCAAGCCCACTTCAGCCCCGCTTTTCATTTCTTGCTGGATACCAAGTGCCATCTGCTTCCACTTAGCTCATAATGCCAACCTTCATTGTACATGTCTTTAATTTGCAAACAAGTGCCCTCGTGCTCTCTGCTAGGCTCGGAAGGGGTCCTCCATAAACATCCGCGAAGCCTCTGCGTCGCTCCCCATCCAGTCCCGCTCTCCTTCCCGTCCCGCTCCTGCTGTTGCACTGCTCTCTGCCAATGTGGCAGCTGTGCCAGCATCTGCTTATTACTCATCAGGCTGGAGAGAACATGGTCTTCTTGCTTTTTATTCCCTTATCGGTCTTCTGTTGTCTCTTGTGTCTTGTATTCATCTTGTAAGGTGGTGGAGGGATAGTGTTCTGGGGGTGTTTATCCAGCATGCGGATCAGTGAGGCCTTTGAATATGCCAGGGGCATCTGGGAGCTACATTAATGCAAATAATAATAATAATGAAGGTACAGGAACATATACCTATTATCAGTAATGTTTATCTTAGAATAGCAACATGAGGTGAAGCAGAATTCACTTTGGAGATCAAATGCCTAGTATTTTGCTGTGTTGCCTTACAGCAATGTTTTGCTTTAAAGTGTCATGTTTCTACAAGAAATATTTATGGAGAACGCTTTTAAAACAAACTCCAGCTAGCTGAAGTACCATCTCGGAGCCATCAGTAAAATGAGAGAAATGCAGCAGATAAAACTTAAATGAACAGTAAGCCATTTCTTGTGCTAGAAATGAGTTTGTTTTGTATCAAAAAGAATGTGTTTCCAAGTCTGAGGTGTAAAATTGTAACTGAGACGCTCAGTGCAGGTCTCAAGGCAGAAGTGTCACGTTTGTAAGACGGAAAACGGTTTATGTTACCATAAATAATGTAAGAACTTGAACTTGCCATAAGGTAGCTATTTTCTTATGCATTTTGCAACTAAGCCCTCATAAATACTAAGCTTCTCATCAGATCTGCAGTTCTTAAACAGAAGACACTGATCTCTCTCTTAAGCTATGGTGTTTCTTTAATAACTCCTTGACATCGACAACGGCAGCACAAGTCCTGACTAGCTCCCCATTCAAAGCAATCACTGATTGTAATATGACATTATAAGAAAGAAATTAGACCTGCCCAACGATCCTTTCCTTCATTTTTAAATGATAATCCCAGAGATTAAGATCAGTTCACTGAGCTTGTAGCTGCACCTGGAGGAAAGGAATTTAGTCACATGTGTAAATTCGCTAGAGATCGGTAGTGTGAAATGAAAGGAATTGCAGTTTTGAAGGGATGCGAGTGTGTTTAAATTGAAGCCTCTGTTACTGCTTCCATTTGAACAAGGGATCATCGGGACTTGGTGCAAATTTCTAAGCCATAAGATTACTGCAAGGTAGGTTTAGAAACAATAGAAAACTTCTGTCATCTAGCTCTTTCATAAATGTAAGAGGTTTAAAAAGGAAAAAGTTTTTTATCCCAATTTAACACAAAAAGACTTTCCTAGGACTTTTCATCTAAGCAGTTTCTGTAATAACTTTCCTCAAAACTCTTACCATGTTTTTGTTGTTATAATTACTATAAACTTTGTATAGATAAAGCTTAGATGTTGATTTTGTTTGCTACTGAATTTTTAGCTGTTACAGATTTTTTTTTTGGGGGGGAGGAGGTTTGTGAGCAAACAGTTAATTAAAATTGCCTCAAGAATAGTTAGTTAGGCTATTTTTTCTTTTGGTATTCTTGCTTCTTAGAATAGGAAAAATTCATGTGGGTTGGGTACACAATAAAACATGTAAATAAATATTAACTAAATCCTTTTGAGTGCCTTGTAAATATTGAAGCTGTATTGTCTTCAAAGTGTATTTCACTGTATGGCAGGATCTTGAAAGAAACTTAGCACTATCTAATTTTTATGGGTGTGGAGTTGCAATGAAGCAATGATACTTCCCATGGGAAAGAGAATCAAAGTCGGCTTTTGTTTGTTTGTGTGTGTCTAAGTTAGAGCATTTAGGTTTTTGTTATAGGTCAGCTGCAGCCCTGCTATGTCTGTCCATCTGTTACTCAAAACTTTAGGGCAGCAAAGTAAATAAAAGCACCTGCGTCAGTTATCACTGCTGGTTCTTTTGATTCCAGGAATATTCAAGACCGATCTTTCCTTAAAGTTTACAACAAAGATCCTGCACATGCATTTAATCACGCTTCCAGAGCTGTTAATGGAGACATAAGGGTAAGTACCTTTATTACTCCTCTTTCCTGCAAATCTGAAGCTAAATGTTTATGTTCATATCTGTAATGTAAACACACCAGTTCATAAAGTCTGGAGTATATATGCAACATATACAGAAGGGGAATTGATAATGTTCTCTGTTTAACTGCTTTGTTTTTTCCAAATACTTGCCTTGAGTATTAACTCTTTTTTGTTCTTGTTTACTAACATTAAAGCTTGTGAATCAAAGCATAGTTTTTAATTACTTATTTAAGGACATAGGTTATGTTAAGAGTTTATACAACTTCGTATTTCATGCTTCCAAACATTTTATCGGGGGTAAAGTACAGCATGATGTTATTTTACTCTAGCAACAGTGCAGAATGGACTGCAGTAGCTGAGCAGTTGTAGCTAACTTGAAGTCCATTAAAACACTTTGTAAATGGCCATTTCAGGCAATAAATACTTAGAAACACCTGTCACAGTGTAAATGGTTTTGTGATTTCCTAAAATTTTCTACCCATGTCAAAAATAGGAATACGTTAGCCTTTGTTTGAGTGCCTGTTTTGTATTAAAAACTGGTATCTTTTGGAGGGTATTCCCTCTGTCACTGTCGCCCTTCCTGTCCTTGCTGGACTGCAGCCTCAGGGAAGCAGGGTTGGACACTGCTTGATTTCGGGGCAGGCAGCAGCAGACCGTGGTGGTGGCGGGAGGTTACGCTGCTGACAGAGAGCCCTGCCACACCGTTTCCTTAATTGTGCCTTTGCTTCTTGATCTCCTTATCAGTCCCATGTGTGTCATGCTGCTTTATTACTGGTGTTTCATGTAAGTACTCCTGCCATTTTGACAGCTTAGGGCAGCATTATTTTAGTACAATTGCAGTGGTTTATTTACAGGCACTGTTCTTAACTGTCTCTCATTTAGGTACCTGAGATATAAAATGGTCCTTTCGATAGATCAGAAATCAAATTACCTGATTATGCATACTCAACAAAAGAGGGCAAATAGATATGCTTCAAAGGGCTGACGTGATTGGTTTTAGTGTCTTCCTTTTAGGTCCTGAAATTCTTCGATTCTAGCTACATTCCTGTAGCCGTAGCTAAATGTATTTTCTTTCTTTCATATGCAAAAGCATGACATACTATCACTGTACATGATGATGTTAACTCCTATAATATTGTGGCTTTAGAAAGTCAGACTTGTGCTGTTCTTATTCCATGTGCAGTGATGCTGACTCTGCTTGCCCTGGCTTTCACTGTAACTGTGATGTGGAGACTGCTCTTATATAGGGTTAACTTCTCTTATATAGGGTTATATAACTGCTCTTATATATGGTTAGCTAATGTGTTCCTGTATTCAGAGCTAAAGATTACTTCATTGGTCCTGTTCCAGGTATTTGCTGCCTAGCAAAGCTGTTTTGAACACAGGTGTTGATTCTGTGTAAAAACTATAATTTGTATTACCTGTGTTTAAATGCTGTGTTGTACAAGGACTTCTACCCCCTGATTATGGGTGAATTTTGTGTGACCAGAACTCAACCAGTAGAGTGAAAAGGTGTTGTCCCCACAGAAATGGCAGTGTCAGGGGAAAATGTGCTTGGCTCCACTCAAGTACCAGCGACTGCACATCCAATAAAGCAGTTATTTTTTACTGCATTGGTAAATTTTGGTCTCTCTGGTCTGGGAGGTGATGTCACGACTTATTCACAACTGAGTATGTTGGGGTAGAGATTCACCTGTGGGTAGTATGATTAGCTCTGTCTCTTTCCTAAGGAAAACAGATAAAAGGGTATAATAGTATAATATGAGAAAAGTACATCTAATGTACTAGTATTGTATGGTACCCAAAAGAATGGACTGTGCCAAACACTTTGCTTACCATACTTCCTTTCCCACGTGCATCTTTGCATGATGATAATATTGGGTGCTAAATTCACTGCAACAGGAAACAGAGAGTAACTGCTGTAACCGTTGTGCACAGCCCCAGGATAAACCGTTTCAAAAAACCTACAGATAAGCAGCTTATTGTCAGATCAGTTTAAAGAATGGCATTTAGAATATCAAAAATTAGCAGTTGTAAGTACATTTTTCCATGGTGATATTGAATGTTGTATCAGCTGCCATGTGTGAGTTACAACTTGGTGGGGATTTTTTGCATTTTGAAGAGGTCTGGTCTTTACAGATTTTTCTACTGTTTGCCTTCTTTTCCCTTTGGAAGTTTTATCCCTGGGTTTGATGATTTTCAGGCTTCTATTCCTGTGATTTATAATCATTTCCATGCAAAAGATTCAAAATAATCTCAGAAAATAATGTTAGCTGCCGGCTTGGACACCTGTTTTAACTGCTAAACAGATGTGAGACCTGTATAAGAATTGTCAGTAACACTTGAAGTATTAAGTATTATCCATATGGACAAGGAGCCTCAGAGTGTATGAGAAGAATGTGGGATCTGGGCATTCAGATGTCCTATATAACTGCTCACCTTTCATGTCCTTTAATTCTGATTTTTTTTTCTTTTTTTCTTTCATGCATTCTCTGAATGGATTGTGAGTAAGAAGAGAGCTCTTTCTTGGGGTGTAAATATGTTCTATAGAAAATTTTCTCTTGAAATCCTTATGAGTGCTTTATTTGCTTACTGCTGCTATCTCTTGGCCATTTACATCTCTAAGAGCATGTTTTGCTTGACAGGTGTGCTGCCTTGAAGGCTGTTCAAGCAAGTGGTAGCTGCATAGTGCTGTCTCACTGAATATTTATGTTTGTGTTTTTTTCCTTTTTATTATTGCTTTCCCAAAATGGACACTGCAAATCTGTAGCAGCTGTTTTCTTTGGAAAAATACATTTTCATATTGCTATATTTCATTTTCTTACTCCTGTCTGTGCCATGAAACTTTCTTTTGAGATAGTGTTCTCTTATGACCCAAAATTGAAGTTTAGGATGATCTTTTTATTGTCAGCCATGTCTTAAATTCCATGTATACCACTTGCCTGATCTTCTTATCAGCTGAATTAACATTTTGTTATTTGTTTAAATTCAAGGAGGAAGTCTTAGATTTCCTAAGTGCAATGTCCAGGTTGCTTCTCTTCTCACATTCATGTCTGTTGGTATATTGTACAGGTGTATACCAATATATATTGGTATAATATATAAGTAACATGAAAGAATAGAAAGGTTTTTGTGTGTTACTAAATCAGTTGAAGTTCTTCAGATGTGGCACATCCCTCTTCCATCTCTGTTGCTGCAAAGTCATGGTGCTTTATGGATGACCTCAGGCTTTGGGAAGCAGGAGTGCTTTCCCCAGCTCTGTGTGCATAGCACATCTGTCCTAATAATTTTTTTTTGAGTGTCTAAGAGGGGAAGGGTAGTTAAATTACGTTCTTACTCTTCTGTCACTCCAACTTGTTTGTGTTTCTGGTGGCACAGTTAGACACTATAAGTTGCTTTGTGTAGTAGTTCATTTTGGACTCCATTTATCTGCCAGTTTGAGAATCAAGAAGAAATTTTTACTTCATAAAAAACTAGCGGCTATTTTGCTTGGCAGTCTTTCTCTCCCAGCCACCTGTCAGAAAATCTGAGAGTTATTTTGTTGTAAAATGTTATAGACCCAGCAAGTTTTTGCTTAATTCCCTAACTGGAACTTATCAGGTCAGTGTTTTATCCCAAACCTCAGCTGGGTGGGTGAGGTCAGAGTATGCAAAGAATGCTTGTTGTGGCTGCTGTTGTATTGAATACACTTCAAGGTATTTCTTTTTAAAGACTGTTTCTCAAAGAAAGAGCAATTAGGGCAAGTTCCGTCAAGCTGAGTTGGATAGGTGGGAGCACCTGGAAACTCCGTTTAAAAAAAAAAATGTTCCTGTTAGTGATGGGCAGTTTGGGCAGCCAAAAGAAGAAGGGATCATGTCCAAATGAGTTGTTCAGCAAAAGGATACAGACATTAAGTAAATTGGATAAACTGCTGCCTTGACCAGCCTTTACTACCAAAATTGTGCAAAAACAACTTTTCACTTTCCTCCTGAAAGTGGCTGGGTACAAAGTTGTGGATGTTTTAGCTCTGTGTTATGTTATGTATATGCAATTTGTGAACGTAGGAAAAACCCTACTACTGCTAAAATTCTTCAGACAACCTCCTGTGAACTTACAGCATGGAAGGAGGCTGAAATTCAGTGCTAGTTTAGAGGACTGATAGAGAGATAAGAGATGTAGGCTCATCATTCTGTGTTAATATATGTGTAAACACACATGCAACTTCTTTGAGATGCTTAACTGTATTTTATTGGCATGTTTGTGAACTTAACATCAATAAACATGAAAGGAAAACTGCAAATGCTGTCAAAATTACATTTGCTCCTTTCATACTGTGGCTAAAAATGAAACCACACATACAACGCTTGGAAGTAACTGGAGGTATCTAGACCAAAAATATTTACTGGAAAAGAATTCAAGCAATAGAGTGGGTGAATGTATTTCATACTAGAATGCTAATAGGACAGTGTGTATAAAAGTTGCCATGTGTGTGCCTTATTGAGCCTATTACTGTAATTTTTTTTCTCTTTGGAGAAGAAAAAAAATAGGAAAAAGAAAAAAGCAAACACTAATGTGTCTATTATCTGATAGAGACCTTCCAAAGGATACAAATCTCATCTTTCCTGCTGTTTTGCTGTCTGCTTTTTTAATGCTCTTTTTGTCATTGAGAGGTTATGACAACATGAGCCATATTGTATTTATAAACATCACGTGTTTCCTTGATATGACTTGCAGTGTCTGCCAAACAGAACACATGGAAGAAACATTTCTCATTAGCTCAGCATTGGTTTTGGTTATACTGATTTCCGGGACAGGAAAAATGCCTTCCTTACTCAGATTTAACTTTCATGCAGTAGAAAGAAAGCCTCTGAGTGTCCATGAAACTGCTTGAACAGAGACACTGCAGCTCTTCTAGCCCACATATTTTGTCTGGGGAAAAGAGGAAAAAGTGGTTTATTTGAAAGAGAAAATGTAATGGCATGTATTGCTGAAACTAATTTTGTACTAAAATACCTGCCAAAGTCTTTTAGAAAAGCAACTCACCACAAGATGTAAGGTAAGATGATACTTGTAAATAATGAAAGATATGTAATTTCTTTCTTTTGTGTGTGTGTGTGTGTGTGTGTGTGTGTGTTTAAAACTGAAGGATAGTTTCAGATTGATAGAGAATTTAAATCGGAAACAAACTTGGAAACTACGTTCCTTATTTCTTAAGTGTTTTGAGACAATAGATATTTAATTGCTCTTTAAATTACCAAATTCTTCTTTCTGGTTTTATGCCTAGTTTCAAACCCGCTTATTTAATATAAACAAATATTTTCCAATTGACAATTACAAATCTTACTGAGATATGAACAAAATACATAGAAGAAGTTTCTGGGTTTGGCATTTTTTTTTTTTTTTACTGATTTTACTTTTTTTATTTGAATGGGCTGTCAATACTTGCCAATTACTTATGCAACTGCAGAGAAACAGATACTGAGAAGTAGCTGCATCAAATCAGACTATGATGAAAGCTTGTAAATGTACCTGTTCTTTCATTCATATGTCCTTTGATATACAATACTGACTGCTGTGTAAAACATAAGTTAAAAGGGAAAGGGATAAAATTTAACAGAAAAGTTATTTTATTTTATTATTCTTGCTGTGCATAACACAATATAAATCTCAAATATCATCTGACAAAGTCAGTCTGTTTAGAGGTTTAGATCTTGCACAATATTTGGGTGGATACTGCATTGTGGCTTTTTTGAATAGACTGGTTGTATGCTTTGGTAGATTATATTTATTTCAAACAAAAATTATTTGTAAAGTATACAAGATTATAGATTAAGTTACTATACCAGAATTTAAAATGACATTTTACAGTTCTCCAATACTGCAGATTGATTTTAAATCTCCAGGAAGCTTGCTGTTGAACTAAAATATCATGTTCTTGATATTAAAATATTCAAAGAACATGATCTTGCTGCACCCACACAGTAATCTCCCAGTTAGTCTAAGAGGAGTGTCATATAGCAGATATCACAGTTACCTAGAAACTCCCCATGAGTTCTCAGTGTGGAAGTAGGTCATGAGACCACGATACAGTTGTTTTAATGGGATTTCTACAGGGAGAGTTCTTTGTTTCCCACTAATAAGCTGCATTCAAGCTAGCCTGGCTTTCATGTTGAGATCTGCTTAGTGCTTGCCCTGCAGCTGATGAAGTTATTTAACACCACCATATGATCTCTGTTGTGCGAAGGTACCTTTGGCCCATCATTCAAATTGGAAGTCTCTTCTCTCAGGAAAGTCTGACGTCTTTTAAAGCTCTCACTGCCTTTACTGGGAATGTTGCCTGAATAAAAACATAAGGATTGGATTTGAGTCCATTTTTAGTGTCTGCTAATTTCTGGTTTCAGTCTTACTCCACTTCTTTTTACAGAATACTTCCTTGTTCCATTGCTTAGATGTTTTGCTCTTTTTTATTATTACCCATACTTTTAGTAGAACAATTTGCAGTAATTTGGCTGTTTACTCAGAATGCCTAAGTCCTTGGCAGAGACAGATGTTGCCAGAGCTCCCTAAGCATATTGACAGATGATAAAAAATAGCCATGGCTGTGACCTACCTTTTAGGGAGCTAATCTTCCTTCATAAACTAAGTAGTTTTTCTGAATTACTGGAGTCTCATATGTTCTGCTTTAGTACTAAAATCCAGCCAAGCTCTATGGCTTCTACTGAGCTTTCTAGATTAACTTCTACTGCAAGAGGGAGTAAAAATCACTTTGTGGAGGTGAGTGTTTTGGTGTTATGATTCTTAATATCCACACAATTAGAAGCAGTGTTTCTTCTTCTTCAAACTTGCCATTCACTGATCAGTCAGGACCTTAACTTTCCCAAGAAGTTTTTCACAAATCCAGAATGCAATGCTTCATGGTCATGGCTCAAATTCTCTGCCTTCCACTCAGTCTTTATTTCAGCAAATCTGACTCTATCATCTGCCTGATGAATGCTTAAGTGAAGGATGAGAAGTAAATCAGCACCTGATATCTAAGAGAGGATATCTGTATACGTGCAGACCTTGGTTATTCTCCGTGTTGGATTGTACTTCTGTCGTGGACTCCAGAAAACTAACTAGACTTCTGAGAGAGTTAGCAGTAAGATGTCTTTTCTTGGATACAAGTAGGAGCTGAGGTTAAAAAAGAAGCTCAGCTGTTATAAACGAGATGGCTGCAAATATTAGCAACCAACACAAGCAATAGGACTCCGTGAGAAATTATGTCATGCGATTTGGGACTTCTTTATTTTTTTTGTATAAAAATATCCCCCCCCCCCATTTTTTAAAAAATCATTGCAAATTAGGACCCCATGTGACTAAGTGAAAAAAAGGGTGTTGCGTGAAGACTAGTCACACAAGCACTTAATGTTTACTATAGACAGCTTCACTGTAGGATAAACAATTATTTTCTTTGGTCATGCTGACCAGTCTTTATGCATTGACAGCACATTTCATGTAGCAAAAGATACACTTGAAAACTTAAAATATTTGCTGGGCCTTAAAGCTATGAGACACAGTCCAAGCTGGACACATATGTTGCAAAATCCAGGAACATAAGATTTCCATGACCATTCCTTCCACAGATAGTGATGAATCCAAAGCTCAGCACAGAAAAGTATTTTTTCCTGTTTTGCTGTGCCCTTATAGTGGAGAAACAGCTGGTTACAGGTGTACACATGATTCGTAGGTCTTTTAAATATCAGCTGTATTTTACAATATTTTGTATTATTTACATCCTAATGTATTCCATATGTCCGTATGTAATAGAAATTGCATTTTGACTCAGTTGTTCAGTAATACCATATGAGACTAAAGGTTATGTATTCCTTTGTTTTTGTTTAACTATATCAACTTGTTCAGTTTTATTTGGCTTCAGCGCAGTGGGAAGAGCCACAAATATGGAACAAAAACAAGAGCTGAATCGCTAGTACAGAAAGTCAGAAAGCTATGCATTTATTTTGATTTATGAGTTCAGTTACTAAGAGTGTTTCCTTTTTTAAAGAGCAGAAATCTGATATACAGCATATTTAAACCAAATAAAAATGCTGATCTGTACTAGAAATGTACATGTTTGAAACTATTCCTTTTTTGGGGAAAAAAAAAAGATGACTCTACCAGTTCAGAGTTGCCCTGAGGAAGTGCTGAAATGGAGAATGGTCTGAAGGGTTTGGCTCTCTGTGCTGGCGGTGGCCGTCCGTGCTACGTGCACGATGTGCTTGATCTCCTGAAGAGGAGTGGGGGTGGAGGGAAGCAAGGTCTGCTACACCCTCAGGAGTTAGACAACTCCTGTTTATTTTCAGATAATTTGAACTAAAAAACAGCTGTAAAAAAAGAAAAACAAGTAGTTTGAATGCAGCATTAACTATGACGGCTATCATGATAACTAAAAAACAAAAGAAAGGAAAAAGAAAAATCAGTGATAGCTTTTGTGTGTTTAGTCCAAAGAGTCTGCTAACTTATGATACACTGATGAGATAAATGCGGATATTGGCAAACCAGTGATGTGATTATCTGACCATTCTATAATTGAGATGTGTAAAGTTTTGATATTTTGTATTTTTGTCATTTGTGATAACACTCTGAAACATCTTGGCTGAAATGCTAAGAAGTTTGTTAGTGTACTCAACAACCTACTCTGTCTGGAAAGTGCGCTAGGGAAACATAGGAAAACGAAGTATGAGAGATTTATTATCTTTTGCTTAATTGGATAATTTAAACATTATTTTTAACTCTCACATTCCATCTATTTGTGAGAAATGAAATATGCTCATAAATATGCAGAAATGACTGCCTGCCAGGTTGGCTGGTCTGGATGTTTGTCTTGCCGGCCAGGAATGAGATTGTGCAGACTGGTACCGGGCGATACCTTAAACAACGAAATAACCCCCCACAGACATCAGGCCAGGCCTGGGCACAATGTGCAGCATCTCGAGCACAAGTCAGTGTCCTCAGAGCACTGCTCACCCTGCCTGTGGCATGGCTAGACTAGAAGTCCTCATGGGACTGTCTGGGGCCAGGCCTGACACGGCCTCGTGCTCCCTTCCCCTCCAAGCAGAGTTTGCACTGTGTGTTGCTGAAACTCTTCTTTTTGGCAACTAGTCAGTGACCATGACAGCTTGGGAGTACAAACAAGCTCAGGGAAGGTGCAAGGAGGTGAACACAAATGTAGAGTCTGCCCTTCTAGTTAGATCTAAGCTGGTACACGTCATAAGGTCAACCTATTTATGGCAAGAATTTAAAAATAACCTATTTTCTCTTTCCCTTTACTTTTGGATTTTTATTTTACATCTGAAAGAGGTGGGTTTGGTTTAGGAATGGGAAGGGCCGTTGGATGATATGACAATCAAAACCTTTTGAGATGCAAATGATCTTTCAGCCTTGAAAGTTTGCATTAATTCATGTTTTCCACTCTTGCTTTTCATCCTCATTGCATTTTTATTATTACTTTCTTTGTTGTACTTTCTACACTACATTCTCTTTAATTCCTCTATTTCTCATTATCTCCTCTACTGTTCTTGGTTTAATTCTCCTATTTTTATTCCTTTGTTTTTTATTACCCCTTTCCTCTCTTAAATTCTCAGCATCACACCTCCGGTGTTACTCTTTCATCTCTGATGTCTTTCACAGACTGTCTCACTTGTTGGTGTTTGTTTGTTTGTTTGTTTGTTTGTTTGTTTGTTTGTTTGTTTGTTTGTTTGTTTGTTTGTTTTCCATGGTGTTTCTCCTATAGTTTCCAGTCTTGGAATAATTTCCACTCGGGGGTGAATTCCCTTTTTGCCTCTCATTTTTCTTCTTTACTTACTCTATGTCTTCCCAGTTTCATGATTTATAGATTATAAATGTTTGCAGCATGTGACTGTAGCTGTTTTTTTATTAATATTTTTGTTATGCTTATTGACTGTGGAGGAGAAATTTCATGTTTCAGCATTTAGGCTTAAAAAGCTTAGGCTTAAGAAAAAGTGATAATGGTAGGACAGAGACACTAGTAAATGAAAAATAGAGGTGCTTCTATATTGATCTGTTGACAAATAAATAATATTTATTACCAACTTGAGGCTAGAAACAATGCAGTTCTTAATACAACCTGGCCACTAAGTGGCTCATTGTAAGGACTAGCAGGGAGCAGTTAGAATGAAATTGCCATTATCAATTTTAGTTACAGTATCTCAGTCTGAGTTACAAAAAAAAAAAAGAAAGGATGACAAGCATCCTTTTGACTGAATGAAAAGACATATAAGCAGGCTTACAAGAGTGATTGGGGATAAAGAAGTCTAATCCTCATAAGTTTAGGGTTGAAATTACCTCCGACTGCAGTCAGGGAAGAGAGGTGGTGTGGTCCAGAAGCAGTTTGTCTCACCTGCGTGAGGAGGGAATGTGTCCGCACCTGGCTGTCTTTTGATGGAGCTAACAGTAAGCGGGGAAAAATTCCTCCATACAAAGCAAGCAGTAATGTCATCTTAACTTCTGGGAGATGTTTAATCCAGGTATGTGATACAGACTTTGCTATAGCTAGGAACTTCACCTTTGTTAAAAACAGTGCAGAAATAAGAGGGCGCCATAAAGTTTAAATTACAGGGTAGAGAGAGACTGCAGACCTGACATAATAGTTCAGTCTTGCAGAACCTTCTTCACGTGACTGCAGTGAGAGCTGGCTCTAGTAAACTTGAAGTTTGAGAGGCTCTAGAGGTTCCAAGATTTGCCTGTTTGTACCTGCCTTTAATTTTTTGAAACTAAAAAATTTTAATTCCTTATTATGCTCAACATTCGCCATCACCAAAGTTTAGTCAAAAAAAATCTATTGGGGGGTATGTGTGTGTGTGTATATATATACATATCTGTGTATATATACATATATATATATACACACATGCATAAACATGTGTGTGTGTGTTAACTTATATATATATAAGACAGCTAATATACCTGTTACAATGAAGTGTTGTTCTCTTGGAGCTCAGATGTTCACGTGTGCAGGTTCAAAAGCTTCACGTACGGGTTGCTGAACAATGCAAGAGCCATCTGTTCTACTGAGCAGTCATTTTGCCAGCAGTGAGGCTTTCAAATTGTGTTTTCCCTTTATAGTGGTTCGTTCAGGCTATTATTTATGGGCTCTGTGCATGGAAGAGGCGTGTGTGTGTATGTTTGTTTTAGAAGAATTAGGAGTTTGGAATAATTTTAAGAGGACAGAACTTTATGATACTTGTTTCCACCCCAAGACACGTCCATTTCACTAAATGCCTTCGGAATCAGTAAGCAGAGGTAAGAACAAATAAAATACATGTTTGGGATCAGATAGTGTGGTCTCTACATAGTCTTGAGAGAACTCTTCTGCTCCCTTCCTGCTTCTTCAGCTTCAACTCTCAAACTTGAAGGGGTCTTGGACAGTTTTCCATCTTTAGGGAGGGCTACAGATATACTTCCAGGTATAAATGTGGGTAGCTGACTGTAGAGAAAGCTGAGACTAATGTGAAAGAGCTATTTGGGGTCATGCACAGCATTGGGAGGGCAGTGGCACCAGCATAGCCTAGCCGGGTGCATAATCTGCTCCTACATTTTTCACTGTAGGAAAACAGCTGGTGCCAGGGTTGTATAAGACCTCTCCTTTTCTACTCTGCTAAGCAGTTGGGGACAAAGCTAGGGGTCAATCTCACTCCTCGCCTTTTAGAAAATGGATAAGCTCACTGAGAAGTTTCTGTCACTGTGCTTGCTTGGACAGAAGATCTGCAGGGAAGCACTTCTGCTGCCTTGAGTCTTGTGTGACAAAGGCAGCAGCTCTAGGACATCCTGTGGACAGCTCTGTAGACCTTTGTTCCCCTAAACTACCCCTTTCTTAGCTCAGAATTAGGTGCTGGGTGGACTATCAGACTGAAGAGTTCAAGGAAAACCATAATTGGAGGGGAAAAAAAAGCAGGGTGGAGATAGAAATAATACCTCTGTCAGATTGTAGTGGTAAAAAAAGCTTATCAACAAGCTGCCTTCCCATTTGGCTTCTGATGGACTGCACTATCTTGTTGCATTGAAGCAAAATTCCCATTGACTCCTTTGCAAGCCTCTCTCCAGAGCACCGAGAGAGCAAACAAGCCCTGAATTAGCGACAACCCCTCCAGCCTCCAAGTGCTTCTCTGTTTCCTGGCAAGAAAACAGTTGTTTACAGCAGTACAAGGCATTAACTACTTAATTATTTCCATTCTTGAAAGTATTATTAAGGGAACGGGATCCAAAAGAACTGTTATGAGGAATAGATAGAACTTTAATCAGCAGTCAAACAGTAAAATATGTCCATGCCTTGTACGTATACCCCATAGCAGACTTTAAAGATGTTCTTTGGCTTTATAAATGCATGTGTTCCTGCTGTTGTTTGTCTAATGCTTTCACTGAAAAAAAAAGAAGAGAAAAGAGAAAATAAATCAGTGTGATAAGCAATGGTCCAAGGGACTAATGATGTTAATAACATTATAGAGGAAATTAGAAGGACTAGTGATTTAGCTCAGTGGTAGCTCAGGCCTACCTTAACATAGACTTTCATGTAGGTTTTAAAGTAATAATTGGCTAATCCAGACTTCTGGGCCTGGCGTTGGAGAGGCTGGAGTGTTGCTCCTCATAGATACATGCCCTTTGATTATGCAGGAGTTAAACTGGAAAAGACTCCTATTCTGTAGAGTACATTACAAATAAATATATGGCAGCTAATTACATGGAAGATAATGCACAGAAAGATAGACAAGGCTTGAGGGCTCTGATAAAGTAATTGAAATGGAAAGTGCTGCTTGAATGGTTTGTGTGCATTGTTAGAACCTACAGATTAAATTATAGCCTTGGTAATGATATAGCCATACAATATTTATTATGTTGGGCCTGATATACTTTCAAATTAAAAGAAGATTCATTACTGGTATGAAAAACTCTTCGTATGCATCAACCAATATGCAATTGAAGACTACTGCACGTAGTGCTGGCTGTATGGAGAACTAGTTATAGGATGTCTGATGTTCTGGGATATAGTTCATCATGCTAGAGGCCAATTACTGAAAATGTGCATCCTACCAGCTTGCAATTCATTGCAGAGAAGTTGCAATGAAATATAGTGGTCTGTCTTATCCTGCATATTAGCATAATAATGTGACTGCTCACTGCAGGTTCGTTAGCCTGTGAGGAACAGTGTAAATGGCAAAGTGCATTCTGCACTTGTTGGAGAGCATATGTGGTGTAAATGCGTCCTAGGATATTGTGTTTGTATTTTTCTTTTCATGTTTTTCAGTCTGGTTGGTCAGCAGACCTAAGCAGCTTTTTAACTAGGTCAAATATATACATCCACTCATTAAAAGGGAATGCTTGACTGGTTAGTTAAACCTGCCAAATATAAACCAGATGCTTCAATGGTAAATACTGCTTTGGTCCTATACTGCAAGGGGAAAGCCTTGACTGATTGAATTTAAAATCAAAATAAATATTTTTAACATTGTTTCTGTTTAGTGTTTTTTTATTATAGTTCAAGTGTAAATATTTAATAAAATTTGTTTTTTTAAAATATTTTTCTGGTAAAATTGAAAAATATACATTTAAGATGAAGTAAATATTTTTTACATTCTTAAAAGGTCTTTTACATGTAGCTTTTACAAGCTACATGTAAATTCTGTGAAATTTTTGTCAAGACCAATAATGACATATAAATTTACACTGCACTGTACAAATAAGAGTACGCCACAGCCGCTTACAATTTTAACTTTCTGCTGAGGACATTCTGCTGGAGGAGGATGCAGTAAGGCCTGGAACACAGTCATATTTAGTTTTGGCTACCAAATCTGCTGTTGATCTTGCTTATGTTACTTAAGTTTTCATGTGTCAGATTACACTTTGGCAATGAGTGTTGCCTCCCTCACTAATGTTTGACAGGCTGAGAGGAATCATGCAAGATAGAAATGTTACTCCAACAAAATCCCGTCCTAACTGGATCTCTACATCGATATTAGCTCATGTTCATGCGTCTCAAATTGTGTTTTGATTCTTTTGAACTGCAGTCAAAATAATACAGGCAACCCTTTATTTAAGTTACCTTCTGGCTTGTTTTACAATTAAGAGCTGCGATGTGCTTTTATTATGAGATTATGCTGTGGCTTTTATGTGCCATCTCTTACGCCCTGTAAAAACTGTATTTTTAAGAATACATTTTCTATATTATTTGGCCTTTTGGAGAGAGGAGGTAGAAGGGAGGGAAGCTTTTTTTTTATTTTTCGACATTTGCCTTTTCTGTTTTGCCCTTTTTTAAAAAAAAAAAAAAAAACAAAGTGATCATAATTGCTTCCATGGTGTGCTGCGGAGATAGCATTGACATTGATTTATGGTGGCCTCAAAGTTCATCTCAGCGGCGCTGCCGAGGTGCTGGTTAATGAGTAGCCGGCCTCCCGCTCGCACAGGTGCTTTGTTCGAGGGCAGGGGGCTGCGCCTCTTTCTATCAAATGTCACTGCCAATCTGATAATTTTAAAAGCTTCTTAAGTTAATAACCAGTGCATTTTTTTTTCTATAATTGTATGTACTGTATTTGCTAAACCATTTGAGAGCTTCTCTTGTTGGGTAATTAATATGTATGTGTTTCATACTGTTGCTTTCAGAAATGGACTCTCTTACCTTAATGAAGGTTACTCACTGCTTTATTTATGGCTTTCCCCTTTGTGAGTCTCTCTTGTACTTCATTCCGTAATGTTAGTCTCTCTATATACATCTTATAGGCACACATTAAGAAATGGTTGAGCGATTGAATCACAGTGTCACACAGTTTGTGACTGGGTGACATGCCAAGGAGGTTATTTAGTGACTAATTTCGAAGGGGAGGAGAAATTGCAGGCTTGTCATGTGGAAAAGTACTTCAGTCTATTGAAGCAGCATTACTTAGATGACCGGGTAAAGCAAGATGGCCTGTCCCCGTTCCGAGCAGAGAGAACAAGGAACATTTTTACTGTTTAAAGACCTTTTCCCAGAAGGCACGGATATATAAAATACTATACTGTAGGCTGAGGATTTAGATTCGAGGCTGAAAACAAAACTGCTTTATTAGAAGAAGTGGAACCAAATGTTCATCTTACTGCTGTAGTCATACAGGTGATTTCCTAACGTAACAGTAAGTGGCTTTAATTATTTCAGAGCAAAATCTTAACCAATCTTTTATTTGTCTGTAGGTAACAATGTTATCTTAAGAAAAAAAAAGGGAGTTTTACTGTTTTTAGTTGTAGAAACAAATACCCATATGGTTTAAGCATAGCTGAAAAAAATGTGCGTGAACAAGCAGAGTGCCTAGAATCTGGTCTGAAGCTCTCTTCTCTACTTGGTTGCAAGGTCCATCTAAAACTTATGCACTGACTTAGAAGCAGGATGAAGCATTCAGACCTTATTTTTGATATTACCGTTAAATTTGTTTTGTGGTTAACTTGGAGTTTTACAGATCTGTTTTGCGTTCAGTAAAAAGTGAAATAGGTATTCTTTGTTTTCCCCATGGGAGCTTTAGGGTATGGTATGAATTAAATTTATATGTAAGCAAGGATATAAAAGGACATATTGAGACATGTAAAGTACCCTGAGTTAAAACATTTGGATAGCTGCAGGGGTTGGATTCGTGTGCAAATGTGCTTTAAAGATATAGGTACAAAATAAGGGACAATAATGTTAAGAATGTGCTTGATGCTGTGTCATATGGAAAGGCAAGCGATGGCGTGGCTGAGCTGTGCTTAATTCAAACCAGTATTCGGGCAGTTCCTCTACGGTACCATAAAGACTCTCTCCTAGAGGGTGAATGATGCTTGCTCTGTACGCCTCACAACATGGAGAAAGGGACAGGGGTTGGATGTTGCAGCCATACCGAGTCACCCGAGGATGGTACCTGATCAAGGTGGGCCTAGTAGAAGACCCACATCCCCTCTTCAGAGGTTGTAGTTATGTGCTCCAGCTCCCATCTCCTACGGCAGTGAGCATCCATCTGCTAGTTCTCTCCTGGTTTAATAGATATTGGAGGACAGAGTGGATTTGCCATCACTTTCCACACATGGGCAGGTCCAAGGAAATACCTGATATTGACCTTTTACAGCATTGCTGATAAGTGGAAAGAGAAGCATAGGATTAATAACATGGAGGAAGGAAAACAAAGTGATTCTCTTCCTGCATCCATATATGTTGCATTAAGTATTCTATTCTGCTCTTATCATTACAACCAGACCATTACAGTTTCATAGACATCCTGAATTTTTAGCTCAACTCTTTATGCATTGTAAAAACAAAAAAGTACAACTGGATATTTACCAAATCTATGCAAAATAAGCTGAAAAAATGAAACTCCAATGCTTGCTATGGGTAAGGAGTGAATTGTAATGAATGCTGACTTTCCTCAGGGGTCCTGCAACTCCTTATCGGGAAAAGCATCCAGAAAAAGACTATGGGAATTTGTGGAACATGTTAAGAACAGAGCTATCTGGGTTTCAGCATTCTCCAAAATGACAAAAAAAAAAAAAATGATGTTTGAAATTCTGTTTTGACACAATGAAAAATGCCTGCACATTGAAATTTTAAAATGTATTGTAAAAATACAGTACATGTTTTTACAACAGTCAAAAAGAGCAGCCGAAACCTATCCGTTCCTTGTATCTTCTTTCCGCTGTGAGGACAGACTCGTCTGAGGCAAGGTGTCCAAACTGAGCCTAGGCCAGCTGTTTTCTACCCTTAAATCTCTATATTGAGCATCAGGGCATCCATTTTTAGCAAAGCACCAAGTTAACTTCTAGTCTGGAAGTACTGCAGGGAATATAGACATGGAAACTCCTGGCATATTTTATCACAGAGTCTAAGACCATCCCAAAGCTGTCACATGCTCTGCAGATGGGACTGTGGAAGAGCTGAGCTGTCTGCCTCAGGGCAGGCTCTGCCCAAATTACCCTAGGTTTATGAATCTGAAAATCCAAAGCTGTAGAGCAGTCCAGGAATGTCTGATAAGAACTTGTGTTCATGTTTGACTGAAATCTGCCACTTTTTTTTCAAACAACTTTTGCTTTACTGGTGTTGCTAGCAAATATTTCAACTCTAATGAATTAGTGTTTTCTACTAAAATTATTTTTCATTGGAAAGTTTGTGACCAGAGCAAACTATAAATGTTGCTAATGTGTTTGCAGTTGTACGTATGGTGCCGGGCACCTGGAGGAGCCCACAGCTGCAGCCAACTGTAATAGCCTGGCAGAAAGAGAGAATTTACAGAAATTAAAATGCATGTAAAAAATAGGCAAGAATAGACAAGTGTGATAATCCTCCATGAGGAGGATTTGGCTTCAGATAGATAATTAGTCTATATGTATTTAAAAGTTGTTTTAAAACTTGTTGTCTGTTCTGCTGTCTATTTTAGAAATATCAGGACTATCTGACAGTTTTTTACAAAAGCTGTTTTATACTTTCAGATGTGCAAACCCAATGTGAAAGCAAGATCAGTCATGACAGAAATGATACTGTAGTGGTGTTTTGTTTTAGGGAAAGAACAAACTAATGCAGTGTACTGTTGTTAAGGTTCTTTTAATTAATCTTTCCCTGATTAGCAAAGTGAAGGATTGCCTCACTCTGCAGAGGATTTTCTTCTGGTGAGTGATTTCCTTAAAAGGCCTCTTTACATACAGAAGAATTAATCACCACTGTAACAGTATTTAGCATTTCTGTAGCTTTTCCATTGCACATTCTCCAAGCTCTTGATAAAGCTCTTTGCAAGTCTCCTAAGTTTACTGTTGGGTGAGCCAGCTTGGAAAGCGCAGATGCAATTTCCTCAGGGCAACATAGAGTGTCAATGGGACTTCACATACCTGAGAGGTGATTCCTGGAGTCTGCTGGAAACTCCAGGGTGTCACGGGGAAGGTGTGTAGATGAATAGGGATCATTTAGATATTTTGACAGGCTGAAATTCTTCGGACAAAGCCAATTGCTGTGCTCTGTACTGGCATAGATGAGGCCGGGGAGAGCACTGGGAAAGGCTGCCAGGTCAGATACCCTGCACCACTTTTCCCTGTGCCCGTCTTTCGCTCTGAGATGTCTGCAAGTAACGGTGTGAGTCAGGCTGCTTCTCTGGCACTCAGGTGTGTGCAGCTGCTCTTTGCTACCCATGAGGCTTATGATAGCATGACTGCCCTTCTTTTGGGGGAACTGTGATGGTCAAGGGGCCAGGAGAGGGAATAAGCCTTGTGTTCTGCAGTGGAAGAGGTGCCAGGTCTGCCTGGCCCTTGGGTGAGTAAGGGAGAATCTTTGTCAGGTCCCCTATTAGATATCTGGGTGGATGCATGGCCCTTTTGCTACCTTTCTGCATACTAACAGCATTCAAAATGCAGCCACTTGTCGAGCATGCAGACTAATTCTGAAATTATAAACATATCTGGTTTTATATGCTGTTGGCTCTTCACTGTGTGACCGATTTCTCTACCGATCCATTTGTAAAGAAAATGCAAATCAGTAGAAGTCTTAAGACTTAAGTGTTATTAGACCAAGGGAACTCCTAAGGAGCTATGTACACAGGATATGATCTTTTTTTCTCCAGGAAGTGTGAAAAAAAATCTTAGTGTTACCTTTTCTAATGTTATGTACAGAAATTGTAGTACGTGCCTTTGCCATATTTTAACCTGAAGGTCCGACAAACAACTTTCTGCTTCAGGGATGTAAAGTCTGTGAGCGGTAAGAACAAGGAAGAGCCATGTGCTAAAGAAACCGCACCCTCAGGCAAATATATTACATAGCTGCAGTTGGAAAGCACATGATCCCATGCTTGCCTTAAAACTTTTTTCCTTTTACCCTCAAAGCAATTGGCTGAGATAGCACATAGTATTTACAGGCTCAGATAAGCCCCAAATCCTCTTTCTCTGTGCCTCAGTAGTGCAGTTTAAGAACATGTGGCTTGGGACAGCCCACCTATTGGAACATGTCTTTGCCTTGAGCAACACAGGACTTTGGAGGTGGAGGACAGGAAGAGGCGAACAGCAGAGAATTAGTTGTATAAATGAAAGAAAGAGAGAGTAGGATGCCTTGAATATCTTACAAAAGACACAGATGAGAAAACCATCTTATGCATTTTAAAAGTTGCATTAGGGAAGAATCTGGAGATGTTTAGAGAGGAGAAAAGCAGGAAGAGAGAAGATACTGAACAGGTGGAAGCAGATGCCATAATCCTCACAGCAGACTGCCTGTCACCGCCGTGTCGCCAGCTCACGTCCCTGCGCGCCCGCGTGCCCCCGCGTGCGTGCCGCGGGCACCCTTGGGCTCGGTGGCTCTGCCCGTGCTCCCCTGCTGTGCGCTCCACCCAGGCACTGAGTCACGTATTAAAATAGAGTGTGAACTTTGCAGGAAGGGGTTGTCTGCGCAAGTATCTGTGCCCTGCCCAGCCCAGGGAGGCCTCGATTTGGGCTATGTGCTATTTTAATGCAAAGTAAAAGCAAACAGGAGCATATGGGTCAGTACTTGGACATAGGGTAAATGTCAAGTTCTGACCAGTTGTGTTTTGAGCAATAGCTTAGCCCTAGCCCTATGTGTGAACTCTTTATTTCCATCTTAAGTGTATGGCAATACATGAATGTGAAAAATATTTTTTTTTCTTGAAGTATTTCTTTGACTTAAAAAATGTGAATGAGCATATACAGGAATATGAGGTCCAGAGGTTATATGTTAATAACCTGTTATTTTCAAAGTTTTCCTTGGAAATTTTCTCTTTACTGCTAACGCTGGGCTTTTCCTCTCACTGTAGCCCAGTGCAGCCTTGTATCAGTGGATCCTGTGCCTTGGAATATCCTGTTATACCTGTTGTAGCTTTGGCTTGATCTCTCTGGAGGTGGGAGCCCAAAGTCAGCAGGAGACTTTTCATTCTTTGGCTGAGCTCTAGCATCTGAATGTGCAATACAGCCAAGTGCATTGCAGTATTTCTTGAAGCAGGATGGACAACTATGTTGAATGCCTACTGATAATTTTATTAGTACTGTTTAGTTGTGTTTTATTTCAAATTCCATAGGACAGTATTCCTCTGTGCAAATTAAAAAAAAAAAAATGACCCAACACCCCTCCTTGGCTGGAAGACTTTTGTCTGGCTCATTTATAACCCATCCCAGTGCACTCCTTTGTTCTGTTAAGCTTATTTATTATTGCTGCACCAGAATCAGGTTATCTTCTTTCTTCTTCCTGATACCTGATACTGCAAACTTTTGATCTCTGGCCTTGGGGAACATCATTTGTAATGCCCGAGTGTGGAGCCTGCTGTGATGAGAACAGCAATTGTTTGTATGCCGCCATTGTAATTCCTTTACCAGTGGAAAAACCTGTGGTGGGGCAGGAGTGGAATATAATTTCTTGCTTTGTCAGCCGTGGATCACTAACTGCAGTGGATCCAGCCATATGGTCAAAACAAGGAGTGAACGGCAGGGAAATGGTGAACGTTTCAGATCAACAACTTCCACTGCGAATTAGTGCACTGCATAACCTCAGGGATGTGTTCAGTAACACTGAGTTTTCCAGACTCTCCTGAAAGTGATGGTGTGGGCAGTTGAGGTTGTCAACTCACATTTTAAAAACTGTGATTTTTTTTCCCATTTTCTTCCATCCATGGTGGCTCCCTGATGTCCTTCATCTCCCATTTTCTCTCCCCTGACCTTAAAAGCATCACAGCAGTGCTTGTGTGCTAGAGAAAGATTTTTATCTTGCGCCCATCAGTGACAATGTTCGGCCACCTAGAGAGGTCATTCACAGGCAGGGTGAGACATTTTTGTCTCAGCAGTTATTGCATGTTTTTCATTGCAGTTTTCAGCCATGTCTGTAGCTGGTTAACAAAGCACTAATGTGCAGGTGTCTTCCTGTTCTTTTCCTTGCTTGTTCATTCATTCCTGATGGCGCTAACTGTTGCTGCTTATATGACTGTAATAAAATGTTTAGTGGCTTTTGTAGCACATGGTCCACAAAGTGTCTTTCATGACAAAGCCGGAAGCCTTTGGCGCATGTGTTATATAGGCTAACCGTTTTCATGTACCTCCAACATCTTGTTGGCAATAAATGTTTGCCATTCTCCTGTGTTTGTCTTTCTCCTGTGCTTGGTGTAAGACGTTATTGTGCACAGAAATAAAGGTCATGTCAAGGAATTAGAAAAGGCAAATTCATGCTATGAAGTAAATGGCCAATCGGTTGTAATATTTATTTCACTTGCCTGAGGATCTACGCTTTTATAAGATGCCAAAAACACCAGCGTTTTCTTCCTGGTTTGGGATCAGTCAACTGTAGCCTATGTGCTTGTTGGATCACTAAGCTGTTCAAGCCCATCATTTGTTTTATGTACCTAGTGCACCTGGTGCTAAAAACTGTGATTGCAGCTTGGGTAGGATAGGATGAGACTGGTATAAAGTGATATTCTGATAAGTAAAAGCATATTTTAAAACTTTCCTACTCCTTTAGCACACGGTCCACTTTCTTGCTGTCTGTGGATCTTATTTTCTCCAGGCACTGACATCTCAAGGTGTTTTACTTATCTGTGTGTTGAATTATTTTTTTTTGGAGTGAGTTTGCTTGCTTTCCTTCCTGTAGTTGATGTCACGGTGCTCACGGCTCACACCATGCTTTGTTCACTCGGTAACGTGGCGCCCTGTGTGTTTTCCCTGTCGTTTGCAGATGCAGAGGGAAATGGCTTACGCGGGCCGTGACGGGCCCGGCGGCTCCCGGCCCGGCTCGACCGCGCACCCCGCGCACGCCATGCCCAGCTCGCCGCCGGCCACC